>JACM01006877.1:0-33134 GCA_000787095.1 Periophthalmodon schlosseri
GCTATATCACACACCTAGTAGACAGTTGTGTTAGGAGTCATAGGAGACCACAGTATAGCGCCTGGAGACTCTGCTTCAAATAGTAAAGCCATGTTTACACAAGGACCATTGGTGTAGTGTTAATATTTTAAGTTAATGAGACAATAATTGCTAATCACTGTACCACCACGCTGCCGGGGTAAACGCTCTGCCCATCATCAGCGTCCATCATCCCTCGACATAAAAAAATCACTGGTAGAGTGGTCAGACGCACGATGCGAACCCCAGCTCCCACCGATGCATGCTGTTGTTGTGTCCTTGGGCAAGACACTAGACCCACCTCGCCCCCAGTGTCCGTATACTCTGGTGCACGAATGCGTGTGTGAATGGGTGAGTGGTTCCTTGATGTAAAGCGATTTGAAGGTGGAAAAGCGCTACATCAAAATGTGACCAAATGTGTGACCATAATGAAAAAAGTCATTTGAAAGACATAACAAAACTAACACTGTGATTACTAAAGCAAACGAATCATTTTCTATGTTGTACACCATTAAAATGAGTGAATGACACCACCAACCTAACCATGTTTTCTGTAATAATTGTCCTAGAATCAAATACGGCCTTTCACCAAACCACCACACTCTTAATACACATAATTTATCATAATGCCGTCAGAAGTCGGTGTAACGTATTCTTTTCCTAAACGAGTTCATATTTCAGGTTCTTGGATAATAATTTGCTAATACTAGCGACTTCCCGGTACAGTCCTTGAAAGCAGCATGCAGCTCAATCTTCTGTCCAATTGGCTTTGAAATGAAAATGTCCACTTCCATTTGCGTTTCCAGTGGAGGGAAATTGAAACGTTTTGTGTCTTTGTAGTGGACAATTGAAATGATGACTATTCTGCCACCGGCCTAATATCTGCAATTGAACATAACTGTCTGTTTGGTTTTTATTTTTTCCGTTTTCACTTTTTTGTTGAGCCTAAAAAATCCAGTCCAAATGAGAGGCTTTAAAAAGGATTTGGCATTAGTCTCTTTTGCTGTTCTGTAATTAGTAGGTGTATTCCTGTGCTTTAAAGAATACTCATCCAACAAGCAGAAATAATCCTTGCATACTTATTGTGCTTGTGCTATGGTTTTGCAGAGAAAATGGTCAAAAATACATAATCATTGTTCTATATCGAAAAAAATGTAGCGATACCTCAACATTATATTACACTGAAGTACAATTTGCAAAGTACACCAACATGACAACTTAAAAATACTGTAAATGAGAATTGGTGTTTTTTTTGTGATGATGTCATACTCCCAGATGGGAATCAAGAGCTGCCCCCATCTGTATTGAATATCATTGAACTAAAGAAAATTTTGATGTCACCTGAAACCCAGCAATATTCTTTTATCTATAGTATTTTTTATTGTTTTATTTTATCACAACAAAATGTGTTTTTTTTTCTTTTTATTAAAGGTGTAAAAATGATTTGAAATTGATTTTGTAACAGAGCATGGATGGAAGGATGTCGCGATGCATGTTCACGTTCGGGTGAGTCCAATAGCTCCCATGGACCAATTAAACAGTCTACAGCCTATTTAAGCCCCAATTAGTCACAGCAGGGCTTTTTAATTTGACACGCTCGACACAGGCAGAGCGGCTGATCAAGGGGAGCAGGTGAATCTCATGTCTGTTCTGGCCGATAGGCAGCCTGGCATCGATGAATACGGCTTCTTATAGACATGTCCTGCCTCACTGAGTCTTACACAAAATACAACCTCTGACAATAATGAAACAAAAATATAGATTTAAAGGTGCACTGTGGAACTTTTCTGGTGGAGAATCTTGCAGATGTCATGCTCCCATCTTCCGTTTATTCAGTTGCAGGTGTTTTCGTGGAAAATACTGATGCTGTCACCTGCTTGTGTTCATGGATTTTATGCCACACTGAGGACCATTTCAGGCAAAGCAATAACATCTCCATAAAAACAAGAAGTCCAGCAGAAAAGTTACATGGCGTACCTTTAACAAGTCAATTCATGGCATGTATAAATCTGAACCAATATTTTATAAAATCAACATAATAAACCATAAATTCACCAGGACCAAACCAGGAGTAAACAAGACCTGATCAATGAAACCTATGGGATTTAAATGAGAACTAATCAACCAACCAAAAGTAAGCACAGACCGAGAACTAAACCGAGATTAAACCAGGATTAAAACACAACTATACCAAGTCTAACTCTGGATGAAACCAAGCCTAAAACAAAGAGACTTGACTAACCCAGTTCTAAACCTGTCAATGGTTTAGAACTAGCACAACGATCGTGACAGAACCAAGACTAAAACAGCACCAACATTATCAGCAGTACCAGCGCTGGCACCCGCACCACAGCTTGAGAAGCGCAGCCTTACCTTATCAGGATTCTGTTCGATCCAGCCCTTGACTGTGGTCAGGGCAATGTCGGCTGCAGGCTCGTTGGGAAAACCTGAAACACACAAAAAACAGTGTCAATAACAGGAGTATCCTACATGCACCAAGCAAGAGGCTCGGGGAAGATAAAGAGCACAGACAAACCCATATCTCCACAGGTAAAAGCCTTATCTACTAAATCAATGGATAGCAGCTGTCTCCTGGAGCAGCTGTCGGATAAATGCTGAAGATTTGTGGGAGCAGATGCACAGAGATGGAAAACATTTGAGTAAATACAAAGTGTACATAGAAGAACCACATCTGCAGCACAGGCCCACTCAGCACCACCTGCAGAGCGGCTGTCGAGGTTCACAAGTCACACTCTTTACAAGTGAGATAATACACCTCACATTAGAAACACGTGAAAGACACTAAAACGATGGCTGCTTGAGTCAAGCTTGTTTTTGCAGTAAAAATAAATAGGTGAAAAGTCGCGACGCTTTTATGACTTTTCAGACATGCATTATTCGTACAAATTCAAGTCTTTAGATTAGTTGTAAACGTAGGCTGTATATATAAATGGACATAGCTAACCTGCTAGCAGCTGAGTTCCAAATAGGAAGTGAGCATGGGCGCACGTCTGGCTCCATCAACTCCGCTTCAATTCACACGTCTGGCTCATCAACTCCGCTTCAATTCACTTTCTATTGAAAACTGTGGCCCCCCTCTCTGTAACTGCTGCTGTCAGGCTTGTCATTTTGCTCTTAAAATGTTCATATTAACCCGCTCTGCATGATCCTGGTTTATATTTGGCTATTTTTTCCATAAATCAATATATGAACATTAATAACGCCTTCTTTCCCCGAGGTCGCTCTCCCGCTAGAGTTAGCAATAGGCTTGATTGACAGCATTGCTAAGCACCCGCCCCCTCCTAAACCAGAGGTGCAGGCTGGAGGGGGCATTACCATCAAGAGCCTTGCTTCGGATTGGTTCTTTGGTTGCAATGATACTCGCGGTTGGAATTCCAAATATGGAACTCGGCTCCAAATCCGCCCTATAACTGCTCGCCTCGATGAGCTTCATTTGGCTGGAGCTGAACGCTATAGGTGACGTCACACTCCCTTAGTCCAGTTCTTTATACAGTCTATATACAGGTTGTAAAAGTAAACTAAACAACTAAACATTAAATCCACTTTTTTTTATTTTTTATTTTTTTTGCTACTAAACTGGGTATATGCTGTTTTATTAGCATTGTCTACTATTCCTAGTCATTTTTTGGCTGTATTTGCCTTGCATGTCATGCTTAGAGTACATCTAAGAAATGATTAGTTGTGTATATAATAAAGCATATTTTATTTAAAAAGTATCAAAAATTGTTTTTGTTTGACTTCAAAGTTACCATATACAGTTTAGTTTTGCTTCCTTTTAAGTGGAGATTGATGCCACAGTCTTTTCAAACTGATTAAAATCAATGTGGAAAAATTCTGAATACAGATTCATAAGTGGTATAATTTCAGTACTTGCAGGTGCTCTGTCAGTCAACATGTTTGACAGATGTAAATTTCAGTGAATCCATTTGAATAGTATTTTCTCTTTTCAGTGCCAAAAATGTCCTGGTGAAAATGATAAAATACTGTACATAGAACAAGGATGATATATTTGTACTTTGTTTCTTTGTAGCCTCCTCTCAGATGCATACTGTACTTTTGAGATGTTTCAGTACCTGATCTTAAATCTTCTATAGCACTGTAAACTCAGAGAGAAAGCAGCTCTTTGTACGAGTTTGGCATTCATCACAACAGTATAGTGCCAACTCAGGGGCTCTTACACCGAGTTAACACGACGTATTGATCTCCAGAGCACAGATTGCACTTGTTTTAATTTTTAATAAGGGCAGCATAAGGAGAACTCTGCTGATCCCAAGATCATTTGCTGCCACTGTAGAGAACTTCCCAGGCCCAACACTTAGACTGAGCTATTGACTTAAAAAGTCCCTGAGCCGGGCTAGCTTTAGCGCCAGTATATGTGCCATTACCAAAAGCGCTGACAATCTGCTCCCTGTCACAGTCTAGTGTTTCAGTTGTCTTCCTTTCAGAGTAATTATTGTCGAGTGTGGTCCTTCACTAGACTGCAGTATTCCACTTACTTAGAAATCTGTGAGCCGACTTCAAAATGCATTTTTTCGGCGCCTCTTTAGAGTTCAGACCAGGTGAGGTGCGCACACAACCCCTTTTACCCCATAGACACAGGACATGAAAGTTAACCTTCTTTTGTATCATAACCCATGACCCCGTACGGCACTAGAGGTTGCGGTAAGCACTGTCATTTTCCCAACGACAGAGTTCATAACCTCAATTTCAACTCCCATCAGCTCATACAAGGGCCACGCCACAGTTGTAGGTTCTTGGTCAAAGCAAACATTTTTTTCTTTCTTTTTCTTGGGTCACTGCTCAAATGCTATGAGACCTATCAAACAGGCTTACAAGTACCTCGGCCACCTCTTGCCCTTGTATTGGATGTAAAGGTACAGATTGAAAAGCCGGAAACCTATCCAAATTTAACCTGGCCTATGCTAGATTGATGTGTAATCGGGAGCTATTCAGGACATTTGCACAACAGTTGAAAAATCAAACTTTTGTTAAAGGGCCTATATTACACTATTTTCTAATCTATGTTATGATGCTTCCTTGTCAAAAACATACCTGGAGTTGTGTTTTGTTCCATTCACTGCTCAATACATGATCCCTGCATATTTATGTTGAACTTCTCTCAAACGGAAAACACTCTGTTCCACTGTTCCACCTTACGATGTCATACAGGAAGTGCTCCACTGTGTTTTTAAACTCCATGCAGCTTTACTAGATGATTTCAGCCCTGGAATTTCCAATCTCTACTAAACTAAAGGTAAGAGGTACTGTAGCTGTTAACCTGAAAACTACCACTACATGACATCACAAGGTGGAACAGGTATTTTGAACTTTGGAGATGTTGACAGACTAATAATTCAGGATGACTCAAACATGTGTGAATGTAACAAAACACAACTCCGGGTATGTTTTTGAGGATATAACAGCATTATAACATGACTTAACCCTCACAAGAATCCATTTTGTGCAATATAGGACCTTTAAATCCATTTGAGAGAAAAGCAAAAACATCTTTCTACATGTTTTTTCATGAACAAATCCATATTTTCACTAAAGTAGGTTGAAGTACGTCTGATGGTGTTGGCATGTTTGTTTTGGGTCATTTGGGTGCTTTGCCTTTGGCTTCCACCTAAACCACAGTGCTGCTCTGTTATTTGTTCCCTTCTCCTGTCACCGGCGGCCGGGGCCTATCGCAACAGCGGGAGCCTGCTGAGATGGATTCTTGTGAGTTTAAGTTTGTTTGTGCAAAGCAGTGATCAAAGCAAAGGGTGGCTATTTTCACACTTTTTTGTTTACTTCAAATGGGTCCATTCAGAGTTTGTGTGTCTTCTTTGAGAATCTGCAACGCAAATAGTCATGAAAATAAAGGAAAAAAATAAACAAAATGAACCATTATGCCCAAACTTTTGACTGGTAGTGTAAATGGTCTAAATGAACTGCCTTCTCTATAAAGACGTGTCTCTACTTTCATCCCAGTGCTACCTGCAGCTTCACTGAGTATTTGATGTCTCTGTCTCACCCGTGTTGAACTTCTCCTCCTGCCTGGTTCTGACAGCAGAGGCAGAGGGAGTCAGAAGTGGCTGGAGCACTGCTGAGCCCTCCCTGAGCTGATCTCAGAGTCGTGGGTGAAGAATAGTGTATGTGAAGTGAATACCAAGCTGCACTATGACAGTCAGGTCTACAACTATACTCCACACTGTCGAGAAGTTTGGGAGTGTGTCAAAGAAAGTGGTTCTCAAATGGCGGTGCAGGGAATGGACAAAGTACATGGTTCTTCCCGTGGTATTTTGATGGTATTTGAATTTCAAACTTTCGTTATTCTTGTCACAACTTTGGTCCCAGTCTGGCTGAGGATTTGGTAAAGTTATTGCATAGTTTTTGGTAAGGTCTGGGTTAGTCAGGGTTAGGTCTCAGAGGTGCAGTTCTTGTTTTGTCCTGGATTAGTTCAGATTTTGACTTGGTTTGGTTTTAGAACTGAGCTGAGTCCCAGTTTAGTGTAACCTGGATCCTGGTTTCAACCCAGTTCCATTTCTCTTGTTTAGTTATTTTGGAGAATTTCAATTTTATTTCTAAATTTTAATTTTAGTCCTGATTTGTGTGGGTTTGGTTAACACCTAATGTATTCATTGTTTAGTTTTGGAGTAAATCCACTTTTGTTTTGCTTGTTTTGCCTCTAAAAAGGATTAGGTCTTTGTTTAGGAAAAGGTTTAGTCTTGAATAATCTTCGAGTAAGACCTGACCTTGAAGTGCATAAGACAGGTTTTCATGTTTTTCTAGTTATTACTTGGTTTGGTGGGATAGTACCTGTGGAAAATATTTATCATAATCATCTTAAATATAATGAAGTCAGCTTGGGAAAATTAGTAGCCTAAGCTCTCACATGCAGTTTAACTTGATTTAGTCACTTTTAGTGTTTAACTTCCTGATATGGCCCTATTTTATGACATTAACTTCCTTTCATCGCTTCACTGTTTCATTTTACAAGTGAAAAATTATCTTTCTAAACCACTGGTCAGAGCTACAGCAGAGGTACTTGTTCAAAGCTCCTTGCCCTTCTAAAGACATCCCCAGGAGCCTCCTCGATGTATCTCAGGATGCCAAACTATCCCAGTGCCTGGTCAGCCCGTTTACACCTGTCTCCTGAATGCATTTAACCTTTTGCTGTTGTTATCACTTAAGACTTTGTTTCTTTTTTTAAAACTTCTACACATTTGCAGGTGTACCAACACTCCTACTCGCGCTTTAGCTACCACAGACCAACAGATGTGCTGCTGACGTGAAAGCTGAGAAAAAGAGGATCTGCAGAGACTGGACCAGCTGTTCCAGAGGAGCAGACACGTGGGAGAGGTGTCACAGAGGTAGGCACAAACAAATGGTGAAGAGAACTAAGTCTTTTTGAGCACCAAGCTGGAATTTATATGAGAAAGGACAAACTTGAAGCAGGAAATTAATTGCAAGGTAAAATTATTGAAGTAAAAACTAAAGTAAAAGGAAAGTAGCAGGTAATTAGCATTTAGGAAAGCTTATTTTGTACTGCCAAAAGTAATAACATGTCTTTTCGTCTGCCTTCTGGGCATCATCAGAGTCCAGTAATTTTGTAGACTGTGCACTTCTGACCTAACCCTCTCCATTTCTCTGGGCTTGGAACTGGCTTGTGATTCTTTGTAGCTGGAGACCTTTACAATGAGTTCAGGTACAGAGAAGTGGGCGGAGATAGGGGGTTGGTATACGCAGACATTTTCGGAGGACTCAAGGTACAAACACAGGATAATACAGGATTACTCACACATGCATGAATCAATAGAAATTCAACTTAGAGTAAGCTATTGGTGAGGGAATACTGTCATAACCATAGACTGTATATATAAATGGACTTGCTAGCCTCCACGTTCCAGATAGGAAGTGAGCAAGGGCACGCTTCCTGGCTCCAATTCACTTTCTATTGAAAAACTGTTGCCCTTCTCTCCATAACTTATATTTTTATTTCGCTATTGTGTCCGTGAATCAAGATATAAACATTAATAAGAGACAAATCAGACTCCTTCTTTCCCCGAGGTTGCTCCCGCTAGCGTTAGCAACAGGTTTGACTGACAGAGTTGCTAAGAGCCCGCTCCCTACTAAACCAGGGGTGCGGCCAGGAAAGGGCGTTACCCTCAACAGCCTCGCTCTGGATTGGCTCTTTGATTGCTATGATACTCGTGGTGGGCTCTCTGGATTGGTTTTTGATTGCTATGATACTCGTGGTGGGCTCCACATTGGCTCCTATAACTGCTCTAGCTTCATTTGACTGGACACTATGGGTGACGTCACACTCACTTAGGCCACTTCTTTATACAGTCTATGGTCATAACATGGTTAAAATCTTGTGAAAGTAGATTTTACATAATATGTCACCTTTAATGTTAGTTGTTAAATATAAAGCAGTTGAACAAAGTTGAGACAGCTGGGAATTGCAATGATGGATGTAAACAACTGGAAATAGAGTTCAACTTTACTGAACATCTAAAGCTCAAGGTCAACTTCCTGTGTCTCTCATCATCCGTCTCTTTGACAATATCCACATCCTCACCTCTCTTCTCCTCCACTCCCCCTCCTCTGTTTCTCACTTTGGCTTAGCCATACATTTCTATGCTGTGGTACACTGATAAAACACCTTGAGTCATCACTTCTGTAACCTTGCCTGGTCATACACACCGACAATTGATGATGCCAACAACCAACTGAGTGAGCTCTCTAGATTTGGAGGTGCTTGTGCTAACCATAGACTGTATATAAATGGACATAGTTAACCTGCTAGCCACCGCGTTCCAAAATAGGAAGTGCTCATGGGTGCACTTCGGGCTCCATCGACTCTGGCTCCAATTCAGTTTACACTGTAAAACAGTCATCCCCCTCTCTCTGCAACTGTTGCTGTCAGACTCGTCATTTTGGTCTTAAAATGTTCGTATTGACCCGCTCTACATGATCCTGGTGTTTTTATTTCACTATAGTGTCCATAAATCAAGATATGAACATTAATAACAGACAAAGCCTTCTTTCCCCAAGGTTGCTCCTGCTAGCGTTAGCAACAGGTTTGATTGACAGTCTTCCTAAGTGCCCTGTCCTTGCTAAACCAGCGGTGTGGACGGGAAGGGGCATTACCTTCAGCAGCCTCGCTCCGGATTGGCTCTTTGGTTGCTATGATACTCGCGGTTGGAATTCCAAATATGGAACTCGGCTCCAAATCACCCCTATAACTACTAGCCTCACTGAGCTTCACTCGACTGGAGCCGAATCCTGTGGGTGACATCACACTCCTTTAGTCCACTTCTTTATATAGTCTGGTGCCAACATGTCTTCTCCCTTCTGCCCCTTCTTCTCTTAAATCTATTTGCTGCAGAGTCTTAAAGTGCATAGGACTGGTTAGACTGCACATTTCACTAAAACATAGTTAACATAATATTTAGACTTAAGATTTGCCTATTTTGTGTGGGTTTTTTGGTGAACTTTACAATTTTACATGATTGGACACATTTAGCAAACACAACAAACGTAGAGGTAAATCCATAACCTTAGCAACCCAGCCACAATGTTAACCAGAGCCAACCCTGTCTAAACAGTTATGATTAAAAGTACTACAAATAAATGAAAATGAAATAAAAACTGTAATCCTTGGTCATAATCGTGCTACTTCCTGGATTTTTCTTCTCAACTTTTCCCCACAAACCGCCACTTAACTGACGTAAAACTGAGCAATATTCACCACAGGTACTACCCACCACACCAAGTATAGAAAACCATGAAAATGCACTTTAATCCCTCAGGGGGCGAGGGTGACAGCTGGCACGAGGGGGTCTACGGGTGATGGCGGGCCCCCGGGTGGGACGGGCGCCCCTCCCCTCCTCTCCTCTGTGGGTGCACACTGGGAATATGGGCGACCCGTGCAGATTTGTCTTAGTGAGGCGCTCTGATGGGATGTGTGCGCGGAGCTGCTGATGAGGACTCAGGTGTGTGGTGTTATTTCTGCTGAAGGCCCCTGTACTTTATCACCAAGCAGAGCGCGGCAGCATCCACCCACCCAACAGGGAGAGGAGGGAGAGAGGGACAGAGAGATAGAGGAGAGGAAGTACGCAGAGGAGAGAGAAACACACAGAGAAAGAAAAAGAGTCATGATGAGAAAAGGAGAAAAACAGAGAGAAAGAAAGAGAGAGAGACAGATCAATGTGGGTAAGAAGATATGGAGACAAACAGAGAGAAAGAGAGAGAGAATGAGAAAATGAAACAATGAAGGGGTAAAGAAAGGGAAATAGAGAAAGAGAGAGCAAGATTTAGAAAAAGATGGGGATAGTGGGGATCGAAGGACAAAGAGGGAGAGAAAGAGAGAGGAAGAGCAAGGAGGAGAAAGAATGGGCAGAGAGACAGATAGCTAGAAAGACCGAAAGAGAGAGAGAGAAAAAGTGAGGATAAAAAGAAAGAATGAGAAACTGAAATAATGAAGGGGTAAAGAAAGGGAGATTGAGAAAGAGAGAGCAAGAATTAGAAAAGGATGGGGATAGTGGGGATTGAAGGACAAAGAGGGAGAGAAAGAGAGAGAAAGAACGAAGAAGAGAAAGAATGGGCAGAGAGACAGATAGAAAGACCGAGAGAGAGAGAGAAAGTGAGAATGAAAGAGAGAGAGCGAAAGAGAGAATGAGAAAATGAAACAATTAAGGGGTAAAGAAAGGGAAGTAGAGAAAGAGAGGGCAAGAATTAGAAAAGGATGGGGATAGTGGGGATTGAAGGACAAAGAGGGAGAGAAAAAGAGAGGAAGAGCAAGGAAGAGAAAGAATGGGCAGAGAGACAGATAGAAAGACAGAGAGAGAGAGAGAATGAGAGAGAAAGTGAGAATGAAAGAGAGCCAGAAGGAGAAAATGAGAGAAATGATGTAATGAAAGACAGAGGGACGCAGAGCGAAAGAAAGAGAAAGAAAAAGAAAAAGGAGAGAGAAAGAATGAAGGAAAGAGAAACAGATATATAGAGAGAAAGAAAGAGAGAGGAGGTTAGATAGAAAAACGAGAGAGAGAGAGCAAGAAGGATAAAAAGCTAGAATGAGGGAGAGTGAGAGAGTGCGAGGTGGAAACAGGGATTACAGTGTCAGAGGACTTGCAGCACACCTTTGGTAGTCTGTACTCCGGATGTTTGCCGGTGGTTATATGGTCAGTGTACCAAAAAGTTCACCCAGTCTCTGAGAGTTTGCTGCTGCTATTTGTGAGCATGGCCTGTCAGGGTCCAGGTATGACAGAATGCCTCTGCAAAACACTCTCTGCAGTTAGTAACTTTACTCGCTTATTTCCCTTGCCACACTAAAACATTCATACAATAGAGGCACTTAGCGTTGCAGCATAGACTGTATATATAAATGGACTAAGCTAACCTGCTAGTCGCTGCATTTGGCATTTGGCGCCCTTCTGTCTCCATCGACTTTGGCTCTAATTCAATTTCTATTAAAAAACTGTTGCACCCCTCTCCTAGCGTTAGCAACAGGTTTGATTGACCTGAGGGCCGAGTGGGAAGGGGCGTTACCTTCAACAGCCTCGCTCCAGATTGGCTCTTTGGTTGCTATGATACTCGCGGTCGGAAGTCCAAATATGGAACTCTGCTCCAAATTCTCCCACTATAATCACTAGCCTCAATGAGCTTCATTTGACTAGAGCCGAACGCTATGGGTGACGTCACACTCCCTTAGTCCACGTCTTTATTCTATGGGTTGCAGTTATGAGGTAACTAGCTCAACCTAATGTTACTATTTTATACTCCAGCTGTATTAGAAAATGTAATATGTCTTGCAGTGATTTCAAAGAGTGGGCTGGTCAATAAAAACTAAAGGTGAGAGAAACTATTCTGCCCTCACATGTCTCATTCATTGGACTCATTTTATGATACAAATTTTAACTTAAGATAAAGTTGTTTGAAAAAGACTGTTTAATTTCCCCAAATTACGAAAGGTACATTTTTCATGGCTGCCCCGTGTCAGAGGAGGGAGTTACGCCAAAGGGAAGAGTTCTCTTGAAACAGAATTCACATTTTTTATTCCTATGATCTCGGGCATGTAGGACCGTTGTTAATAAGAAGAAAAAGTGAGCCCTGTCTAATCTCTGATGCAACCAGCAGACACCAGCACAGGCCTCTCTTAAGCTAATGCAAAACACCTTTAAGAACACTTGTGCTCGACCCTGGGTGACTTTAAGGGTTTTAGACTGAACTACAGGGAACAGGCTTTTTGGAGTTCATACACACCACGATGATGTAAAGCTGTGCAAATGTTTTATTGATGTGAAAAACATTATGGTAAGACTCATTTAACGAGTGAAGATTCTTTTTATATATGAAAACTTTGTTATAATTGATGTAATAGCAATAGCTGCAAAATGACTTATGTTTAAAACAAGCAGAAGCAGGCCCTTCTCCAGGCCAAATAAGAGTCAGATTTGTGGAAATGCAACTCTGCTTATATTAAGGATGCAAGTTTTTCAGAACAATAAAAATAACCAGAATTTAAAAAAACAACAAAAAAAACAACATGCTTTTTATTATATATTTTGGCAAAATTTTGTTGGTTGAAGCTGTTTTCTTAGGCTCAACATCTGCAGAGTAGCACCAAATAAATATCTGTTTTATACAAAAAAAATAACAAAAATACAGAAGTACAGAATAAAATTTCCCTTTTGTAAGCACATATCCATACCCAGAATTGAACGCAAACTTCTTTAACAAAATGTGCAGGTAAGGTGTTTTTAGTTGGAGAATAACAGCATCACCTGGCAACACAAGGCGAAGTCAACAACATGTCTGTGCCATGATGCATTTCCATTCTTTGTTTACAAATATATGTGCAGACTGCAGGCGCATACTGCCGACCACACCACTTCTGTTTTCCCCGAGCCTGCTCCCATTGTGGACATCTCCCTGTTATTTTTAGCTTTATATTTTAATGTGCTTATTTCCTCGGGACATGCCCATATATTCGTTGCTGTTGAATTTCAAATCTGTAAAAATATTCCGTTAAACTGTAATGTCTAGCCTGTGTTGGGCAGAGGTAGGAACTGTTATTGTTAGTTGCTGGTCAGGTTCCTGTCTCAATACCCAGAGCTGTCTGCCACATCGCAGCCTCCTCTCGCCTGCGGCTATGTATTTGGTATTTGAACATTCACAGCATGTGTTGAAGTCACCCACTGTAAACATATGGGATGTGAACAAGAAGCAAAGGAGCAACAAAATGTCAAAATGTTTTCTTATTCTTAAGGTCTACACCATATACAGTAATATTGAAACATTATAGCAGATTTACATTCAGGGCTCAGAAAATGTTTGATAACTGGACATAATTAGCTGAACTGAAAGGATCGGGTATCGCTTCAATTATATCAATTAAGCCGATATCCAAGTTGGACCTTTATTTGGACATAATAAAACTATTTACAGGCTGATTTTGGCCTAAAACATCTCGTAATGTTTTAACTATTATTCATACAAAGCTATTCCATAGTCATTTGAAGCATAAATAACAGTTGCAAAATAAGTTATTTTAAGGAAATAAAATCAAACAAATAAAACTCTAAACGAATGGAAAAAAAAAAAAAAACTAGGACCAGTAGGGCTATACTGAAGGAGGAACAGGAGAAACCCATTAAGAGCTCCACAGCTGAGGGTTACTCTGTGGAGGGCAGGGCTATAGTGAAGGAGGTATGAACAGGAGAAACCCATTAAGAGCTCCACAGCTGAGGGTTACTCTGTGGAGGGCACCAGTGCTGTGTGTCGATCTGGAAAAAGGGGGATGAGGAAGAGGAGGGGAGGAGGGGTGAGGGCTCGTCACCCCATCAGAGCCCAGAGGAGGGGTGAGCTGACCCGGGGTGGAGGACACTGCAGCACCCCGAGGACTCCAGGCTGTGTGGGTGTCAAACAGCCCAGAGACACTGGACGCGCTAGGGCTGTGACCATGACCGAGTTTACAGGCCACAAAAGGAGACACAGTGAAGGGAGAAGGGAGTATGGAGGGGGAGGTGAGGAGAGTAAGAAAGAGAGGAGAGAAGGAGGAGAGTAAGAAAGACAGGAAGAAAGAGGGAGTGAGAAATCAGGCTCTGTGGCTCGCAACATGACCTTCACTGGAACCGGTCCACGAAGGTGATGGCATAGTTTTGTCCTAAATGCTAAAATTAACAGCTATTTTAACTGCTTCACTACATGCTAATGGTGCCCGGATATGAATGCACTGATACAGCAGACTAATGATGTCCCATATGTTTCATTCTGCTCCATTTTTATTAATTTATCATTTTCAATTCAAATTTGTCACCAATTCACTGCCCAGTCTGGAAAAATATGCACTTCCCCGCTCTCCTTGGAATAGGATGAAAACAAGTATTTTAGTCAATAGCGCAGTGAAATAGAAATTCACATGACGAAAGAAGGTTTTGAAGCCTCATTTCAATATCATTATAAAAGAGCTTTGACAAAAGGGAAAGACAGAGAGGAGGGTTTGGGTTTTTTTTTTGACCAATCACAGTCACACAAAGAGGCATGGCCTGATTCGGTCCAAGCATCTTAACATTTTAGATTGGGAAAAATGTACATGAAAATACATGGGTGTCCATGAAGTCAATTGATAAGATATATTAATTAGATTTTCGTCTTGATGTGCTTCGTGCGACTAATGATGCTCGTATAGAGGTGTATTAAGTGAGGTCAAAAACTTTGGAAACCGCTGAGTGCAATAGAACAGTCTGATTAAGACATCTTATCAATTGCCTTTGTAATAAATATTTTAAATTGTGGACACCCTCTGCACACATTTTATAAATTAATCCAGCTGTGTACATCACAAAACAGTACAACAATAGGGCCGCTATTACAAAAATAAAGTCTGAAAAAAAAGTCAAATATTACTCTTTTACCTCCTAAAATATTCTCTGTAATCTCTGTATTATTCTGCAGGTTTGAAGTATTTCCACATCACACAGACTCAGGCATGTCTTCATTTACTGCTACAACTGTCCTACTTCCTCTAAGCTCCTTCTGCTCCCCACTGATACACCACACTGCTCCGGAGCACCACCAAATATCCTGTCCAGCCTGGCTAAGCTCTCTCCAGAAAACCCAGGATTTTTAAAAAGCAAAGGGTAACTTGCCGAGCTAACAGCATGTCGTAACTGCACCGCGATAGACGGTCGTGGACATATAATCCTCAGCAGGGATGAGGAGAGCCGGAGCATGATGCCGGATGGGAAAAAAAGAAAAAAAAAAGTCCTAGCAGCATGAAACCTTTGATCTGGACAGGTGCAGGTGAATAGCAGCATGGACAAACCAGTGGAGCTGTGGGGATTATGGGCATATCTCCCAGTAAGAGGCAAAACTCCTGCGCCAACACTCTCCGATCCATAACAGAGACAGAAGAGGCAAAGGGTCAGCGCTAAACAGCAAGGTGGGGCATCAGATAAGGTTAGGGCTGAGTTGCATTTACTATAAATTTTTAAATTCTGTAATTGTTTGAGTAGTTTTAAATACAGCGTAAAAATGTATTGTGTAACTTCTCTGGTGGGGGGTCGGTTACTTTACCTGGAATGTTCCATAGTAATTAAATATATGTGTCAAGCATTTATTTCATCACAGGATTTTTGTTGCTCAAATATTCAAAAAGAGCGGTCACCTATAAATACATTTAACGTGTAACTTGGTCTGGATGCGTCACCTGCTTATCTTGCTTGTGTCTGCTACATAGTTATAATATACGACACCCGTGGATCATTATGTTATAATTTGCACATTTTAAATCTCAATATTCATCTAAAACGACTTAATAAAAGAAACAAGTCGTTAGAAAACTGCGGTGCCCAGTGGGAGCTGACGTCGCAGTAAACGTCATCACAACAAAGAGCCGTGTACTTGTCCGCCACTACTATGGATAGCTGCACATCGCATTAGCGAGTAGCAGATTTTTTTTCATTTGTACCAAAATTACAACTTGATGCTGCTGAATCCTACGCGTATCATCGATTAAGAAAATAAAATTGAGGAATGAAGTAAGTACAGAGCAGAGGGCACGTGCCGGTGGCGGTGAAAACGGGGATTGATCGGCAATATGGCGTCTTGAAAATAAGCAAATAAAGATTGCTCAAACATGCACGAATCACTCCAAAAACAACTTTGAGAGGGTAAATGAGAAGAGAAAACAACTGTAACATGGTTAAAAGTTCTAAAAAGTCGATTCTGCAGAATAGGTCTGCTTTCAGTTTAAAGGCATTTGTGGAACGTATCATCCGTGGAGACACAGGCAGCAGACCACCCCTGAAACATACATAGTGCATCTTTAATGTGAATATCATTTTTAAGTAGCCACATGTTCTACTCTCGTACTGCATTTGACAGCAACACTATTTGTAAATGTGTGAAACTCATTGACTTACTGACTTGAGTTATTTATTCATTTGATTGTGTGAACATATAAAGTCATTTAAATGTAGATGCAACTCTTATTCCAGCGACTAACATCATATTTGTTGTTTTTGTTTTGTGCTGTTTTACATAATACTGGGCTAAACTTTTTATGACCTCTTGAGCTTAAAATGTTAACACACTGAAGATTAATTCCACTGGGCCCACATGTAATTGATTCATCCTTTCAAATGTGCTCACTGAGACATGCACGTGTGAATGCAATTATGTGTTTGACTTTTTTTTAGTGTAACAATATTTTTACAAGGCTACATTTTGAGCATCTTTAGCACACAACGATATGAGCGCCGAGTGCCGTCCAGACGCTCCGATAGGCTGATAAAGGCTGTGTGGGCTGCAGCTGTCAGGTAAACACCAGACATTAATGCTCACGTCCTTGTTTTGAGTTCTGAGCTCCGAGCCGCTGTGGTTTTAAATCGATCCTGTGATGCGTCTTAAACTGTACCAATCATTACAAGGCTACAGGAGGCGCTCTTTAAATCCTGCTATATCAACTGCTCTCTCCCTTAAAATGTTTTTTATAACCCGCTGAACATGTCTGCTCAATGTATCGCCAAGTGATTGTTGTTATATATCACAATATTAGCTGGCTCAATAATCCAAAGTGTAAGAAAATATAGCAGGTAAGACTAAGGTCATTCATTTCACAGAGATTTCTTTACCTGCAGAACTTAAAATGAAAATAGAAGTTATATTCTGTTAAAGATCTTCTCGATTTAGTCCCAGTTCAATTTTGGTTCTGACTCGGTTAGGATTGGATTTTAGCTATAAAAAGTTTTATACTGAAACTTACAATGAAGCACTGTATACACCAGCGATCAGACGGGGTGAGTTATTGCAACCAAGTCACCAATAACGGAATTAATAATAAAACTGCCTTGAATGTATATAGTGCCTTTGCGTTATATAGTCGCTGGTGGGAAGCTACTTATCTGCCCTGGGGCTGACTGATAGACGTGGCTGCCAATCTCTCAGCTCCTGCCGACTGCTACCAACCACTCACACATTACATTCGTGCAAGGTGGGTGTTTTGCCCAGAGACACAAGAATTATTAAAAAGATCACTCTACCACCTGAGTCAGTGTCACCACAGTGGCCTCTAAGCAATACAAGACTTCATTTAATCCATCTTTTTATGCTGCCAGTAAAAGTGAACAACTGCTAGTAGACCTTGACCCATGTTCTTGTAGCAGGATCAGTCTAAAATCTCAAATTTAACTGAACTGGAGCTAGCGTAAATTCAACCTGGAAGACCTAACTGCACTCCCATCCACTCACTGTTTACCTGCTCCTCAGCCTTCATCACCTCTTCCTATTATTCCTCCCCATTGCTCACCTCCTCTTCGTCCAATCAGCGCCCAGTCTGCCCTACTTGAAAACCCCATTGCAGTTGCCTGGTCACTCCCCAGCACCACCTCAGATTCTCTCTCATCGTCCTTTCCAGGGCAAGACATCTCCTAAACATCATCTAACTGGCCACGCCCTTCATCACAATGTCTTCTGCCGGGGTCTGAGCGCCAAAGATAACTCATTCGGTAAAGCTACTAGTACTTTTCTTTCGTGTCTGTCTGAGTCTTTCCAGGTTGAAATATTAACACCCAATTCCAAACTTAAACTGTCTATTTTTTCTGATACTTTCGGTCTTGACTGTATGTAGTGTATGGGAGGGGGGGGAGTCCATGACCTCTCTAAGTCGAGGTAGTTGGACTCTTGGCTCGGATCCTGACAGACTTCCCGAGTTGTCTCCTCTTTGGTGGGAATAATCCATTTAAACCTGGGTCACTCCACTGTGATTGATGTGCGAACAACAGCAACACTTAATAACCTCCATCGCGCTGGGCGACCCTGTGCACTGCAATGGGCACCAGTTTGTTTACGGGGGGTACTTCCGATAGCACTATCCGAGCTCCGGTTCTGCTGTGGCTAATGGGCCGGACTGAGGGATTGGACTGTCAGAGCATACTGAGGCCTCATTTTTCTTTGGGAGCGTCTGAGGTAGCCCCCTGCACACCCCGGACAACCCCACCTCCATTTGGGCCATCATCTGTCAAGGCGGACGGACTTTCTTCCAAATACGGAGGCGTGAGAGAGTGTCAATTAGCATTAGCTTCCCTGAAAAATCTGTTTTTCTCAGCAGAGAGGCGGAGGATAACTTGTTCCTGATTCCTCTCTGTCATGCCGCTGCAGGTAGGGGATTTGTTTTGTGCTACAGTTTAAGCAGGAAATGGGTCAAGTACATGGGGTATTAATAGAGGTATGACACTGGGATAACAATAAACAACACAGCTAAAGACAGTTACACAGAAGACTTGCATCACATTATGAGGTACATCTTCCAAGATTGTGATGACTTATGTGAGTTATAGTCTGTGTATTTTCTTGTGTAGCCTACTGCTGACAGGGGAAGTTTATTATAGTTTTTTAGTATAGCTTGTGTTATAAAAACTTCCCCAGGTCCACTCCCCCAGGTCCACTCCTTCTGGTCCACTCCCTCTGGTCCATTCCGCTAGGCACACTTCCTAGGTCCAGTCCCCCAGGTCCACACCCCAGGTTTACTCCTCATGTCACACACCCCAGGTCCACTCCCTAGGTACACTCTCTAGGTCCACTCCCTCAGGTCCACACCGCTAGGTTCACTTCCTAGGTCCACTCCCCAGATACACTCCCCAGGTTCACTCCCTCAGGTCCACCTCCCTGGTCCACACCCCAGGTCCACATCCCAGGCCCACACCCCCAGGTCCACTCCCCAGGTTCACTCCCCTAGGTCCACACCCCATGTCCACTCCCCCAGGTCCACTCCCCAGGTTTACTCCCCCAGCTCCACAACCCAGGTCCACTCCCCCAGGTCCACTCCCCCAGGTCCACGCCCCCAGGTCCACACCCCAGGTCCACAACCCAGGTTCACTCCCTCAAGTCCACTCCGCAGGTCCACACCCCAGATACACTCCCCCAGGTCCACTCCCCCAGGTCCACACCCCAGGTCCACACTCCCAGGTCCACACTCCCAGGTCCACACTCCCAGGTCAACACCCCAGGTCCACTCCCCCAGGTCCACACCCCAGACCACACCCTTATTTTAGATTTCATCAAACATTTTCAGTTTTCTGTTGTAATGGTAAAACAATCATTATGGGTTTGAGCCTTAAGTTAAGCAAGTTCCATCAAATTCTATACTTCTTTATTTGCATTCAAAAACAGCAGGTCTTGACATGTGCGTCTGTGGACTTTCCGAGCTGTAACACACAGCCTTATCTCTTCTGTATTCTCCTTTGTTTTATGCAGCAAAGGGCCAAAAGTGAGAGATCAGGACGATGTGCCTCTCACACTAAAAAGCCTTTGTTTATATTGCGGAGATGGCGGCTGACCTTAAAGGTTATCTCAAATGTACAGAAAACGTCAAAATGGCTGACAGGAGAGCGGGGCTTACTCCAGAGGCACGTACGCGGAGAATACCATCACTGTTACTGTACTTCCTTTGAACAGCGCTCCTCTGTGCCCTCCGCTCAGTGGAGATCTCCAGTCCTAATCAGCCCTATTGTTCTGTGCCGAGGCAGTAGTGAGGAGCGCTAAGCTGTTTATTTATTGAAGACTTGTTTAATTCCCCCCTCCGCTCCATCTGCCTGGAGCTTTGATGCTGCTGGAGAGCCAGGACAAGCTCCCACTGGTAAAAACAGCAATAAGTGTGGCCCAGTCAGCACTGTACATAATGCAGTGACCTCCTCTGGCCCTGCTCTGGCTGCCTCTGTGTCTGGCACTGAAATAATGGCGTCGGCATATTTGAGAGAATGGTACTGAAAATTATTTTGATAATTTTGACTCTTGTTTCTTTTCAAATATGTTGCTACTTTAAAGGGCTACTTTCTGATCTATGTTATGCATGTATATATGTTATTTGTTGTTTCTTAATCCGAACCATACCTGGAGTAATGTTTTGTTTCATTCACACGTGTTTAACACACAAACCCTGCACATTTAGGCTGAGCTCTTCTCTCAAACAGAAAACACTCTGTTCCATCTTGTGATGTCATGTGGTAATACAGGAAGTGCTCCACTGTGATTTCAAACTCCATACACCTTCGTCAGAATCGTTTGGATAATTTCAGCCCTGGAATTTCCAGTCTCTACTGAACAAAAGGTAAAAGGTAGCTGTTAATTTGAAAACTACCACTTCACGATATCACAAGGTGGAACAGGAGCATTTTGGCTTTGGAGATGTAGACAGACTAATAATAAAGAGTTACTCAAACATGTGTGAATGAAGCAAAACACAACTCCAGGTCTGTTTTTGAGGAGGTATCAACATTTTAACATGGCTTAAAGCCCAGAAGAGTCATTTTTTCATAATATAAGATGCCCTATACATAACTTTTAAGGATCCATAAGGTAAGGATCCGCTTTTTCCATGTAGATGTCAGTGCTTTGCCTGGAATGTTCCACAATATGACATTAAATTTCTCTCTCTTGCATTTATCCAGGTGTTTTATTGCAAATAATTACTCTGAAAAACATACTTCCTTATTATGATCAAGGTGGACTCTCCACAAATTTGTCCTGTAGCTTGGTCTGATAGCATCACCTGCTAGGTATTAATGGCTGTGTAATACTGTGGAACATTCCAGTGAACGCAATAACATCTGCATGGAGATGAGAAGGTGGAGAAAAGTTACACAGTGGAACTTTAAAATGCAAAAGCTATAGGCCTGTGTAAAAATGCCTTGTTAATATAAAAGATTATAAGTTGGCTTCTTACCAGTTTAATACAAAGAGCTTTAGTGATTACTTTGAGCTTCATTTGACTAAAGCCTTGGCAGATGTAATTGCTGTACTCGGTCATTTTGTAGGATTTAATTCTGAAATCACTCCCTTTTTAAACCTAAATATTTATACTATACTAAAAGCAAGCAATTATTAATCATGTATTTGGAGTATAGAAGTCTCTTTTCAAAATATCTCACTATGTTTAAGATGCAGGGGATCATTTGAAAACAGCAGAGAGAACGATGGAGAGAGGATGAGGAGGAGGTGTGGAGTTAGCCGAGCAAATCTCGGTGACGAGTACAAAATGTTTCTTTCAAGCAGAAAGTGCATGACTTCCACATAATCATAAAAATACTCCACAGGCAACACAAATAAGGGTTATTGTAAATCTGTGGGCTCGTCTGGTTTGTATCTTTTCAAATGCAAGTGCATGCATCTGTAATGCAGCCAATACCAGAGAGTTTCAATGTTATACCTCCAAAATCCAGTACAGCAAATCCTATTTCAGTCCATTTTCTATAGAGACACAGACAGCAGAACCTACTCGGTACAAACAGACACTTTTGGAGGTAAAAATACTATTACTATTGTCATCCAGTTGTTTGTATTGTAATTGTAATAATATTATAGGACAGGCCTTTGTGTTCACATACAGTAAATGTTGAAACGCACAATGCAATTAAATGTTGGGAAGTGACTCACCATAGATGCCGGTGGATATACAGGGGAAGGCCTACAAAAGAGAAAAAAACACATTAGGACATAGTAATGCATGAAAAAAACAACACCACCATTTTATGCAGAATTTACAATGGATGTCACCCTTTCATTTTAGTTTCCATTTAGTCATCTTTAAATGCAAAGGTCCCAGTTTTGATTTTTTTTTTTTTTTCACTCAATCATAATAACAGACCCTTAAAAACACAGCATCACGACCGCAGATTTACAGTACTACCAACTTCATTAGACAAAACCAGTACTGGATGAAATACTCAATTTTGTTACTTAAGTAAAAGATACAGAGGTAAAACGTAACTCAAGTAAAAGTATCACATGAAAAAATCTACTTGAGTAAAAGTATTAAAGTACCTGTTTAAAATGTACTTAAAGAGTAAAAAGTATAAGTACTTCACACCCTGCTCTCAAATGTGTTGTGATATAGATAGAAAAAAAATTATACATATTTTGGTCAACAGTAACAATACAAAACCATTTCTTAATTTTTCTCATGAATTTTGTGTATTTACTTTTGTTTGCCCAAAGCTGAAGCTTGAACTCAAAAACTTTAGTCAGGATGTTACCATGGTCAAAATAACCCCTCAGATCATATGAAAAGTACTTTTCACTTTTCAAGCCTGTTCAATAATGTAGTGGAGTCGAAAGTACAGATACCTGCTCTCAAATGCAGTGAAGTAAAAGTAAAATGTATCCACTGTAAAATGTACTACAAATTCTACTTAAATACAGTACTTCACTACTTTTAGTTTGTTACCTTCCACCACTGAACAAAACATCGGAGTCTAAAACAAATACTGTAAAGGGATACCTATATTTTCCACTAAAAGCGTTGCATGCGCCATTACACATACAGTTTATTTGCTACTTTTATTACTGCTGCTTTTGTGGCTCCCCTATTGACTCAAGTCCCTGCTATGCTAATGGAGGTTTAGACTGTCTAATGTATAAATGTGAACCTTTCAGCTGCTCCTTAACACACACACGTTTATACCTATAGTGTTAGCGCCTCTGCTCTTTCTCCGTTGTTGACACTAGCCATATTACTACAGTTAGCAAAGCTGAAGCTTGAACTCGAAAACTTTAGTCAGGATGTTACCATGGTCAAAATAACCCCTCAGATCATATGAAAAGTACTTTTCACTTTTCAAGCCTGTTCAATAATGTAGTGGAGTCGAAAGTACAGATACCTGCTCTCAAATGCAGTGAAGTAAAAGTAAAATGTATCCACTGTAAAATGTACTACAAATTCTACTTAAATACAGTACTTCACTACTTTTAGTTTGTTACCTTCCACCACTGAACAAAACATCGGAGTCTAAAACAAATACTGTAAAGGGATACCTATATTTTCCACTAAAAGCGTTGCATGCGCCATTACACATACAGTTTATTTGCTACTTTTATTACTGCTGCTTTTGTGGCTCCCCTATTGACTCAAGTCCCTGCTATGCTAATGGAGGTTTAGACTGTCTAATGTATAAATGTGAACCTTTCAGCTGCTCCTTAACACACACACGTTTATACCTATAGTGTTAGCGCCTCTGCTCTTTCTCCGTTGTTGACACTAGCCATATTACTACAGTTAGGAAGCCGTGTTTAACATGTCTTTGGACAAAATTCAGCAGGGTCCATATGTCATAGTTTGCATTTTGTTGCCAGGGGGAACAGTCGATTACTCCCAAGAGGAACTGAAGAGCAGTGCCCTCTGTAATATCCACAAGATAAATATGCAAATGAGAGGATTGATTCTGTTTTTAGCCGAAGGGCAAACGAAAAAAATAAAACACGCTGCCTTATGTTATGGTGAGAAGTGATGGAGATTTGGGTTTTTGTCATTGTTGTTAAAATGTAAATGGTAAATGCCCTTTTCCACCTTCAAAGCGCTTTACATTTGCACGCAGACACTAGGGGCGAGGTGGGTTAAGTGTCTTGCCCAAGGACACAAAAACAGCATTCATCTGTGGGAGCTGGAATCGCACTGCCAACCTGGGGGTGGGTTGATCTGACCGCTCAACCAATGATGTTCACATCGAGAGCAGGATTTGAACCGCCAACCTTCTGATCAGTGGACAAACACTCCAAATGACAAACACCAAATGACCTACTGTCGCCTGTGAAAGCAGTGATTACTAAAATGTTAAAGTAGGCCACCAAACCAAACAACCTTGTGATCATTTCTGAACCACTGCTGTACAAAAGTGCGATTTTGTCCTGCGAAAAAATTGTCTTTCTCCAAATTTCTGCCAACCATTATTCAACAGCCAAAAGGAGCACTGCTGTCTTATTGGACTGTGCCAGTAGATTAAAAAAATATCTAACGTTTACAGATGATTCAGACTCAAATATTATTCCACGTATTTTCGAAGGAATAAATGAGGCAGATCCTGTTTCGGCAAAACCTTAAAGACATTTAAATAAAGGTAGCGCGAGCGTTTCCAATATGCTAACCGCTTTGATAAATCTCTCGCAATTCCCCAAAGTACACAATGACAAACACAAGCAAATAAAACTAAACATTGAAAATATTTCCTTGAGCTTAAGAGCAAATGTGCGTATATTTATGTCTGTCTATTCCAAAAAGATTATAAAAAGTAACCACCTTGTAATAGTCCTGGCTTTGTAGCACTTTGCAGCAGACGTATTATTCAAGCATGGCTTTATGGCTGAAAATAGTTTCATTATTCTTCACTTCTGTGAGCAAACATATTATGATGCATAGGCCTGACTGTGAGCGTGCCCATTTCACATTCATCTTTTTAAGTATATTAATAAACAGTAAAGTGAAACAGATTTTTTCCAAAGGTCCCATTTGTCCGGGAAAGCAGCTGAATACGGGCTTTGGTTTGGTGCATTTATCACAAGGCGTGGCCAGGGCCGCATTAATATAATCACAAATGAGAAAAGGAAAAAATGCACTCGCAAACAAATGAATGTGGAGCCATCAAATACTACAAATATTATTCGCACGCAACAGTCGTACATCACCGTCTCACAGACCAACAGTTTGTTCTGCCACCGCGACCCCGTCAAGATGGATACGCAAACGTGCCATGGCTTTATTAATGCACACACACGATTAGTCCAACAGAAACAAATAATACTGCAAACAAGTAATGAGGACTGTGTATTTGTATATCCACCATAGACTGCATAAAGGAGTGGACTAAGTGAGTGTGACGTCACCCATATCGGGGACAGAAGGTGCCTGATTTGGCTGTTATTAATGTTCATATGTTTAGTTACGGACATAATAGCAAAATAAAAATACCAAAATCATGTAGAGCGGGTTAATACAAACATTTTAAGACCAAAATGACGAGCCTGACAGCAACAGTTACGGAGAGAGGGGCGACAGTTTTTCAACCGAAAGTGAATTGGAGCCAGAGCGAATGGAGCTGGAAGTGCGCCCATAATCACTTCCTATTTGGAACGCGGTTAGCTGGTTAGCTATGTCCATTTATATATACCGTTTATGATATCCACACACCAGTGAATAAAATATAACTTATATTTGCTGAATTTAGAATCAATGGAATCCATGAATTAAGTTCTTTTTCAGAATTAGTAGAATTGTTTAGTCCTAGTTTAGCCCTAGTTAAGACAGAGAATAGTCCCATTATAGACCTGGTTTAGATGTAGTTAAGACAGAGAGTAGTCCTGTTATAGACCTGGTTTAGATCTAGAGGTACTTTGAAGGCCAAATATTTTCTTATCTGAAAAGTTTGACCACCACTTCCCTACAAATTAATGTCTGCCACTACTACTACCACTACTTTTGTATTGCGTAAAAATATAATGTAGTGATAGACTGTGTGATTAACCTGGCCTTACATGTCCTTATTTGAGCTCAGTTTCTTCTACATCTCTCTTAACACAGTAACAAAAGTACAATAACGGATCTATTCAAAGAAGCAAGGAGTTTTCTCGTGGCCGTACTCATCACCACTGACCATCTCTCTAAAAGCATCAGTATCAAAGGTTGCTGTGTATGTAGATATAAAAGGTTGCTTTGTATGTGGATGTATTTCCTGTAGCTTTAGCCTGAGCGCCGGTTTGAGATGCAGAGCTGCGTGTCGTTGCTCTCAGCGCGCAGTCGGTTTGTGTTCTTATTTACCCGTTTCCCAGTCGCGCCTGTCAGCCTGAATCTGTCTTCTGTGGCTGATTTAAATCTTTTACCGGAGCTCTGACCTTTGCAGATGAATGTCTCTGACACAAACCACACATGATGAAACGCAGAGATGCACGGCCATTTTGAGTCTGGGCCAGGCCCTCTCTCTGTGAGGGCACATGGGGCAGACTGAGCGGAGGGAGGAAGTTAGGTGATTTTCAATGAAGGATCAGACAGGAAATGAAATAGGACCCTGGTCAAAGCTACAGCAAGAATCTAGGTGTTTTCTGTTATCAAGGGTGAACGAACGTGGGTAATAGACACTGCCTTAAAAGTATTTAAAAGGGTGATTTTACCGTTTAAAAACTGTATTTAAATTTAGTTTGAAAGATTTAAAAAACTACAAAAAAAAAACAAAAACATTGTGTATTTTAAATTTAAATAATGTCCATGGCTTACATTTATTTAAGTAAGATGATTTATTTTAAGTAATAATGAAATACTTAAAGTAAATACATAAAGTGAAGCAGCAGTCCCTAAAGAGTAAAAAAGGGAAATATTTTAAGATAACCAACAAAATGCCAAAATGATATTGGTTTATAAATCTACACAAATAAAAATGGCCACATATTCCTCGTGTGATAAAACAAACCAGCAGATAGAAAAATGAGGCTACACAAGCACCATATAACAGTACAGTTTTATTCTGGAGACATGTTTCATGTTGAAGCTCAAAGCTGGTTACCTGGCCAGCCAGAACCACACACACACTTTGACAAAGCTTCACAGAGACGAGCGGGTCTGGAACCGTATCCTGTCTCCTCGATTCCAGAGGGTGTGATTGACAGTTGGATTAACCAACCTCATGCTCAACAATCCAAACACCAAACTCTTATTTATCTAAGGTAAAAGAAGTTATATATTTTGTTCTGAATGATACAAGAATTTGAGAGAAGTCTTCTGAATGAGAGAGACATGTGCTATAAATTAGGGCCCCACATTAGGATGGAGATTTTCACGGTCTATGGTCCAATTCCAGACCCTTCTGGATTTGAACAGAGTGTAGAGGGGGCTGGCTGGTCAGGCAACAAAACTGGATAAGTTTGCCAACACCGCCCTGAGCTAACGCCCTCCTCAGCTCTGGGCCAAATATCACCAGTCTCCTCTAAAACTGTGCTCCAGCCACAACTTTACCACATCTCAAAGTTTGGAAATGACCAGCACATTGTAAAATCAGCCATAATCACTTTTACTATAGTACGTCTCTGCTTGATCCAATATTATGTATTGATTTGTGGTGTATTAAATTATGTAAGCACTTAACAGGACATTTTAAAAGATGACATGAACAGAATTTGTGGCAAGTCACGGATGCAAATGTCATTAAGATGTTTAAACAGACAGTTTGTGCCAAAAGTGAAGATGGGCAATAAAATGGAATTGCAAGAGCATCTTGGCAGAGGATGACTCATCTAAATAAATAATATCCACATACTCAGCATTGCATTTTAAATTATGCAGTGCTACATTTAGGCAGTATGATCATGGCTCTAAAATGTTTGACACCAAATATATTTCCAAAGTACTGCCTAATCAAATTGACCAAAACCTGGACTAACATAATAAAAACAAGTGAAAAAGATTAAATGGAAAACAGATCTAGTCCAATGAGATTCATCTGGTCTTCCGTTAATCCCATAGGACTATAAACCGGGACAAGGGGGCCTTTTTACTGTCACACACGTAGGATACTGTCCTAAAGAAGTCGGGCTGCAGATGGCGCTGTCGTTCTGCCTCCACCGGTAGGAAGACAGCGCCAAAACCTGTTTAAATCAGCTGACCAGACACATCACAGCAACATCACGCAACCACTCTGAGGAAGAGCACCAGTGAGCAATCGAAACTGTCAGGTCATCACGCAACACTCTGAGGAAGAGCACCAGTGAGCAATCGAAACTGTCAGGTATGAAAACTAAACTTCAGTCTGAAAAATAAAAATAAAATAAAAGGGAATCAGCTCTATACCAGGGCTTTTCTCAAAATAAACCAAAACACACTAAAACATGGCCTAAACCAGATCTAAAATGGATTTATGTGAAGTACAAAAGTATTGTCAAGATCAATAGACGTCTATGTATCACCACATATTAGCATCCCACAGCTTGCAACTCCAGGAAAAGTCAAAAGAATGAATAGAAATACCCCATAGCATTTATTCACATGCAAACTAGGTGGTGGCTGTCAGCTTCCATAAATCTCCTCATTGTAAAACAGAGCTATACAGTTTGAGGAGACAAATGATTTTCGGTTTTCTGTTTTTTTATGACAGCACACACTCCAAAAATACACAAGTGCAGGCTTCAGAGGCAGGCACTATGCGCAGAGCCTATTTTTACTTTGAACATCAAGGCAGCCCATCGAAGTCGAAGCTCTTTTGACAGTTGTTAGCACACCTCCACTCGCATATGCTAAGTTTGCATCAGGCCCCGTGTTAATGAGGACATCCAGCGGTATATCCACAGTCATGACCTATGATTCCCGGTTTAGGTTATTATTTGAGTCTCGGAGCGCTCATTAGGAGTGAGTCAGCATGTCCACGCAGCGCTGCCACGGACGCTGCACCTGACGTGAGGGCTTGTTGCTGATTTTCTTTGCTTTGGGAGGGCTCTAAAATTGGTCACAAGGGAAATTATTGTGTTGCTGGAGCTCCTCCCCGATCTATCACATCACTTTAAAAGTAGAGCACCTTTCCTCTGCATCCCTGCATTTGTTCTGCCGCTCACGCGATTAAATATAACGCAAGCTGGCACCGGTGATTACGGCTGGCAACACTCTGCTAGCACTACATTAACAGAGGTGTTAATTGTGATCAAAACATATGGAATTTCATTTTACATTTTCTCTCTGAAAGTCTCACAGCTTATTAAAACAATGATTTACCCACTTGAAAGTGTGACTGGAGACAGAGCTCATGGAACAAGTCCGCTGAGAGCTGTGTGCCTGCAGCGCGTCTCATTTGTTAAACAGCAGGAAGTGACACAGTAAAGATGGCTCCACCTGTGGCGGACCGCTGCAGCTGGCCCACTGCAGCTGTCCTGCTCAGGGCTGCAGAGGACCATAGACCCCGGAGTACCCCACAGCCCTCAGTGTAGAGGGCCATAGAGTACCCCACAGCCCTCACTGCAGAGGCCATAGAGTACCACACAGCCCTCACTGCAGAGGCCATAGAGTACCCCACAGCCCTCACTGCAGAGGACCATGGAGTACCCCACAGCCCTCAGTGCAGAGGGCCATGGAGTACCCCACAGCCCTCAGTGCAGAGGGCCATGGAGTACCCCCACAGCCCTAGTGCAGAGGGCCATGGAGTACCCCACAGCCCTCAGTGCAGAGGGCCATAGAGTACCCCACAGCCCTCAGTACAGAGGACCATAGAGTACCCCACAGCCCCTCAGAGCATGGCTGCAGCCCCGTGGTCGCGGCTGGCTGAGTCAGTGTCCCTGTAGCTCCCAGCCCCTGGCCTGTTGGGGGAGTTATACTTGTATAAATCGCAGTGTTGAGAGGAGACCTTGTGCAAATGAAACACAGGACTGTTATTCTTCACAGAGTTGAAGCGTGTGGGTTCTCAGCGCAGCCTCTCCCTGTGAATCCTCTTTGTTGACTGTTGTAATTCTTTAAGCATGTAGGTCATGGTGTTTTCTGAGCACATCAGCTGCTGTCGGGGAAAGCACCATGAGCCTATTCAAATATTACACATTAACACCTTTTGAGTTTGCATAATAACACACTCCATATTCTAATGCGCCCGCTGATTGTTTGAGTGTCATTATGGCAAATGGAGGATGAAAAAATGCAGCCAACGAGAAACCTGAAACCTAATGGTCCAAGCTAATGGCCCAGGCCCCATATACTTTATATGTGCTGTGATCAAGAGCCAGTATTTTTACACATACACCCATGTGTCCATTAGGGCTCAGCCAGCTTTTACAGGCAGCAGTCACTCTGTGGTCAAGACATTAGCAAAAACAGATTATTATACAAAACAGATTAGTTACGAAAGGCAGTTTGCCACAGTAAACAAACACCAATACACAATGCCTAAAAGTACAGTAAAAAGAGCAGCCTCCACAGTACTGAAACGGTGAACTACTGTATGAGATGTGGGCGTTTTAAAATGTAAAATGTCGAAGCCGTACGTATGCACCTGTACGAAATGTAATATTTAATAGTTCAAAACACAAAGAGGCTCTGGCTGTGTGACTGTGGTGCATGGGCAGAAACATATCCACAGATACTGGACAGAACCACTGCACAAACCCACTGGGCCCTGACCGACTCCACGGCTGATCAAGCACAAGTCACTCTGAGGCCCCCAGCCGCCGCCAACAGCCACCTCAACATGTTTTACAACGTCTCTTTAAAACAAACTTAAAAGTGCAAAAACCTGGTATAATTAAAATAAAATGTAAAAGGAACCCCACAAAACATCCAGACTTTAGATTTCCAACTAGGCTATACTGGCAACTGCTGAGGCTCAGATGATAATAAAAATACAAATAGGTGGCAGCTAAAATGAATATAGTTAAAAATTTCCAACTAGGCTATACAAATGGGTGGCAGCTAAAATGAACATAGTTAAAATGTAGGTTTTTGTTGATATATAGTGGTTTCTAGGGTCTAGTCACTAATAGAAATAATCAGGTTCAATATTTACATTTATCCATTTGATGTTTCATGGCAAAATACAATGTAATCAATAGGAAAATCTGGCTTGTTCCCCATCTGGAAGTTTTGGGTGACATTTTAGAATCTGAAAATCACCAATATGACCAAAAAGTGACATGGATTACACAGTGAAATAATCTGAAATAATCAAAATATCTGTTCTAAAATCTAAATATACTGACTACATAAGAAGCACATATGTTTAGATAAAGTGATCCTTAAAAAATGCAGCATCAAAAATCTTGGTCATATATGTATTTGTAACTCAAAGCACATGAAATCCAGGTTAGACTAAAAATTCCTTATTTATAATTCAGCATGGATTAAGCAGGTCTACAGTGCCACTGATTTCCCTGTGGTGTTAAAGGGAAGACCTGTTAAAAGTTTCATGATAGCTTAATATGCTGAACTATGAGGACATGTGCCTGCTCAAATGTATGCATGAAGCTACGGGGTGACAAACAGCTGCCCTGGGTGACCCGAGGGTGACTGGCAGGATTCAAATGAGAGGGCGAGAAAACCTGCCTGACACATCTGAATGACTAAATGTATCCGGGATATAATATTCTGTGTTTTATTACCGGAGTGCTGCAGGTGGACCACTTGTCTGATAATGCTGCTTTAAAAGTGTATTGTATCGATTGCAGTGTAAGATCAAGGCTTTCACATATCCTGACCTGGCAACCCGCTGAGAGGATAAAACGTCTGACTAACAGGATGGCTGATCAAAGACAAACGCATTTATTGGAAAACAGTTTTCTTCATTTATAGATTTGCAAATAGTGCAGGATATAATTTGCTTGAATGATGTGTGGCCAAACCTCCTTGTCAAAGCCTGATCTCGTCAGATCTCAGAAGCTACGCAGGGCTGGGCCTGGTTAGTTCTTGGATGGGAGGCCGCTGGGAATATCAGGTGCCACAGTGGAGGCCGCCAGTGGCAAAAAACTGTCATTGTGTCCTTAGGCAAGACATTTCACCCACATTGCCAAGTATTAAAGTGTGTGAGTGTTTGGTGGTGGTCAGAGGGGCCCATGCCACAGATTGGCAGCCGCACTTCCGTCAGTCTGTCTCAGGGCAGCTGTGGCTACAATAGAAGCTTACCACCACCAAGTCTGGAGTGAATGAATAATGCACTGTAAAGCACTTTGGGTGTCATGAAAGGCGATAAAAATCCAATGGTGAATTAATTTAAGACATATATCTGGAATTATAAGTGGCTAAAATAATCATAGACTTATTATATTTCATTACAACACAAAGGTAAAAGACACGCAAAGAAGAGAATGAGTAAAAACTGAGTAATACGTGTATTTCTTCATTTTTATTTTAAGTAATCTTATTTTGTATTTAGTTGTGATTCTTTTGTTTTGCTCTGTATTTATATGCAATAATGCTAAAATTCAAGTACAAATCAAGAAAAGCGTTGTAACTTGTGTAACTTTTCAAGCTTTCAAGGATCTACCACCTGCTTGTCTTCATGGAGATACGTTACAGGTCAGATCTGCGGAGAGGCAAATTCGTCCACAGTAAGAATACCTGTTTTCATGGTAATTTTCTGCAATATAAACACATGTAATTGAAGGAAGATAGGTTTAATTGTAAACCTTGACAAACCCTCCACCAGAAAACAATATAAACACATGTAATTGAAGGAACGCAAGATAGGTTTAATTGTAAACCTTGACAAACCCTCCACCAGAAAAGTTACACAGTGGACCTTTGAGAAGACAATTTGAAAAAAATACATGTCACAATCAGGCTTTCTTTCCTTTGTTGAATTCACAAATTCCAGATGATATGTGTTGAGTGCATTAGGACAAACTGCAGAGGGCTAAAATACAGGTGGACATGAAGACGCGATTCAAAGCGGGAAAAGGGAGGATTCTGCCTAAAAGCATAAAAGTGCTTTTACGAATAATCTAAAAAAAGTAGAAAAATAATCACATAATCTCCCTCAAAAACTTCAGACTAACCGAGGCATATGCAGATCCTCAAATATCCACTGTCCATGTCAAAAAGGAGATTAGCAGCATAAGGATTGAGGAGGTTGGAATATCTCTCTAATCCCAAACACATCCACAGATTTGTAACATAAGAACAGATAAACCAAGGGGATGTTTCGAATAAATGGTACAGTTGGGACTGTCAGGATTCTCCATGGAGCAATGCCCCAAATTTAGGAGCACTAACGAATATTTATAATGTGATGTAAGCAGTGATGGAATGTAACAAAGTACAAGTAGTAAAGTACAAATTTTAGGTAGCTGTACTTTACTTTTAAATTTGAAAGTGGATACGTTTTACT
>KN469367.1:0-65000 GCA_000787095.1 Periophthalmodon schlosseri
ACTTAAAGCGGAGAAGATTCAGTTCATTAAAGATGAATTTTCAATCACTTTTCCGTTAATTTTCTGATGGAATTATAATCTTATGTGCAGTACAGAAGAAATCGAATGGATCAAACAGAAATCACAAGCCTGTGTGAGTGTGTGGAGTGTGCGTGTGGATGTATATGTGTAAATATATATATGTATACATGTGGCAGGCACACACCAACTATGGACCTTTTATAAAATCAGTATGTATGCTGGCCTTTTGAGCACACTTCGGTGTCAAAAGTGACCCTTGGCTTTTTTTCTCCTATATACCGGTGAAAGGGTATAGAGCCCATGACGATACTAGCTATGTAACACTATGACTATAATTTGACTATATTTATTTTGTAACTGGTATAGGACAGAGAGCAGTTTGCTGTTGTAGGAAGAACAGGACATAAGGAAGCTTGGATGTTACATAATGGTGCCACGTTATATATATTTTTCTTATTTATTTTTACTCTTCCTGTTCTTTCTTTTTCTGCCTTTTTTATTGTTACTGTTGGCCACCATATCCATACAGAGTCACTGTGACCTACTGCTAGCAAGCTAGTCATTTAAGAAGAAAACAGATAAGAAGTTAGGTTTAATATGCATAGACACATACAAATGCTTATGATATACAAAAATCCTATTTGTATCAAATTATTTTAATGTAATGACCTGGAGTGGTTGAGTGAAGAATATTGAGACAACATTATTCTAAATGGAAGTAGTCCCCAAAGCTCCAACACAGTCTCTTCAGATGAGTCGTTTTAAGCTTTATACATGGTGCTGTATCTGTTACAGTTATGCTGACATTTACCCCACATTTCTTATTCTCCCAAAGCTAAATCCCATGACAAAGATCGTTCCAAAAATTGAGTTGCTCCAAATGTTTTGCAATGCTACACCATAACATCAGGGCTCTCGCAATAGAAAAAATAAAAAGATGTGTTCTATATGTTTGTTTTCAAAAGTATGTACATATATATTTCTATTTAAATATATAGCAACTATATAAATATTGAAAAAAGAAATATTAAAGCCGATCTAATTGAAAATATATATAAAAGATCACAAGACAATCGCTTAGGATAAAAACTGCAAGAAGGAAGGGAGTGAAGCAGAGGGAAGCTCATGGCTTAAACGGGTACTACTACCATGGACAGAGATATAAAGGGAAAAGCATAGACAAGACATGAGTTTGGAGAATTCTACAAGGATCTTGTGATTTTGTAAATGTTCAGTGGCGGCGCTTGTGTAGCAGGCCGTGGCTTATCAAGGACAAGCACAGTAAAGATGAAGTGTAGTGTGAGATTGTGTCGCTGGTTAGCTGTGGTCTATTCTATGGCTCATTGCAGAAAGTGTGATGTTTAATATAAACATTTTGAATATGAATGAACAGCCTACACAGTAAGTGAGCCTATTGTAATATGTTGTATTGTACCTTCCAAAGGTGTGTTCACAAGCTCAATGCCATTACAGCAAAGGTTATGTCATAGCAACTCCCTCCCCATGACTGCAGGCAAGACACAACTCAGAGCATTTACTCTTCACGGCAGTTCAATTTATTCAAATTAAATATAGGGAGAAACAGATTTGTTTTTATTTTTACAAAATAAAGATGCCTTTCACATTTCTATTGTATGTATGCAAAACATTCCTTTTAATATAATGGAATATTCTTACCTAACTGGATATTGTATGGATCAGAGAAATACATGCTTTTGCATTCAGCTTACCTCTGCACAGCACAGCTGTATTTTTTACACTGAAATACAGGTTTTATGCTGGCTCAAAGTTAATATTCTCTGTACATCAAATAAACATTGTTTTGTAATATACCATTGCCACAGGAATATAAAATTGGAACATTATTTTTTTTCTATTAATCTGAAAAATCTTAAAATTTGCTGTGTGTAAAACCAACATCAACACTTTCACAAACATCTCAAATCCAGCACCGCTCAAATCCCCTTGTCTCACTTTATCCTTGCCCACATTAGCTCCATACAAGAGGATTTGTGTACATATAAGAAGAAGTTTTGTATAGAACAACTACTATTTTGGACATCACTAGAAACCAGGGCACAATGTAAACTTTCAACTAAAGATATTGTTACAAAACAGATCTTAATGAAGAATTATAGAAATATAGTTACACTGCTTTATCTTGCTTTTTCAGCCAGTCAAAACCAATTTGAGTGGTCCATGCATATGTAACTAAGATCTTCTTTTACAGGATGTTTGATTACGTTGTTACCCTTTGTACTTCATTTTACTTTGTCACAGGAAGCGTATATTTTTGGCTTTTTTATTATCACATTTTTATGGAGGACTGCTGCATTGCATGTTCTGGAGATTTTGCTGGGTATACATAGAAAAGGCAATTTGAACTATCAAAAGGGGGACTTCATAAAATATTTTAAAATGCAAAGGTTGTTCCTTAAACTTTTATGAGGGAATTGTTGCTTCAAATTTGCAGTTGCTTGTGTTTAACTCAACAGTTTCTTTTTTATGAAAACAAAAAACTTAAAAAGAATACTCAACACCTTGTGCAATAAAGATATCTTTTTATGAACCGTGATGGCACTGTGGTTATTTCTCAACATAGCTCTGGCTCTTCGTTCTTTGATGACTTCACTTCAGTTCTCTTTACCTTTTGGTCAGAATCAGATATTTTACTGCACATATATCCTGAGGAGTTTCCTCCAAGATACTAGGGTACTATTTCATTTATCCTGTTAAATCTGACACCAATCAAACTATATATCCACTTTAATACACTACTAAATCCACACCACTAGAGGGAGACACAGACGCATATAACGTTTTGTCCAATTTTATTAAAAGAGTTTGCGCATAGTTAAAATCAGATAATGTTTTCATTCATTTGTATGAACACAAGTAAGTTTTTCTTTTAACAGAAAATCTGAAATAATACCACTCAGGCACTGCTTAATCCTCTCACATTCATCAGCATACACCTCAGTTTCATTCAAACACATAAGCTTACAAGCAGCACTTAAAAAGCTACATAAATAGGTCTATACGTCATTGTCTATATTTATAATGACATTCAGATGAACGCGTGTCTTTGTCTGGCACACAGCCCCGTCCCTCTATTTCCCATTCTTGTGCTTCTTTTGTTGAAACTTCCTGAAGTGCGACTGGATGGTGGCCGCTGCTTTTTCTACTTCCACAGGACTCAAGGGGGGTGCAGCCGAGTTCGTGCACGTCCCATTACTGGCGTTGGAGTCTGAGCACGACAGGACACAGGGGATAGCCAGAGAGGTAGAGGCAATAGCCATGGAGACATAGTCTGCAGCAATAATCAAGTTCAAACAGACACACATTGTGCACACATCAGGCCGGCTATTTTTCTGCCTAACGTCTCTTACCCACATTTAGCACACGTTTTGATCTGAGACAGAAAAATAGCCTGCTTTATCAATAATCTATTGAACTTACTTTTTCTGTAAACGCCTATGCTGTTCCTCCTGTAGCCGTCAAACTTTGAATAAAGCAAAGTAAAGGTCATCTTATTAGGATGAGCAAAAGGGCGAGAGGGACAGACTGTGTGTCTGCGTCAAATAGAGCAAGAGAGTTATTTAATGTTGGTAACATTATGCCTATAGGCCCTACATGGTAAAGTGTGATGAGATCATAGCACGTAGTCAACAATTGTAAAGCCGTTGGTGCTTTTGTTGAAATGTGCGCACTATGTCGCGTTCAGGGCAGTGACCTCGGAAACAAATCTCTTGATTGGGATTAGAGCTCAAACAGAGCGCACTGCGACCGAAAAGCAAATCTTCGCACGCGCACCTAGTTGATTCGACAGTTTGCCCTTCAGCAGCATAACCTGTACTCTTGGTGATGTTATATAGCTTAGGCTATAACCCTATTTTTGTTGGGCTAGAGAATTGTCTGCTGCTCTACACTAACCCATTACTGTAATCTTTGTTTTATCCTGCTCTCTTGTGCTGCTCGTCTCTGCTCCATTTTCAAAGGTCCAAGATTAACTTCACCTGTTAGATCCAACTTTTGTATACAGACCAATATTACACTTTGTTTTAGTGCCATACAGAACCCCATTTGCCTTCCAAGTCCAGAATGACATCTCTCTGTATTTTCAGATCTTGATAAAGTATTGAAGAAGTATTATGGATCCTAAGCTAGAGCCATATAGTGTCAGCTATTTTGACAGATAAACTTGCCTATGTGACTTTAGGGAAACAGTTAAAACTCTGTGCATGAAACCAACAGGTTGTTTTGGACAGGTTGTCCATGTTGTGGCCGCAGCACTTACCTCATCTACTCTGCTGTTCTTGCGGCTATGAGACACTGAGTGAATCTGCCAAGGCAAAGGCTGGGAGACCATGTAAGGCAGCGGCTCAGGTTTTCTCTCAAAGTGCAAGCTGATCTGAAGGTAAACAAACACACAAAGAGGAACCCTGTTATGATGCTGTTTCAACTCTAGACAATCATTTATTTGCATCACTACATAAACTAACACACATGCACACATGGGTGTACATGAAGATTTCTGATGGAGATGAAGAGGCCAGTATTAGCTGTTCTGAAAATATGAACCTATGTTCTCTCACATGAATGACCATGATTACAAAAGTATTTCATATAATAAACAAAAGACTATTTTGTCTGCTCCAAGTGTGTACACGACACTGTGTCATGATTCACTCTGTTGATTGAATTTTGGTTTTCTTGTTGAAGATCCTTTCTTACAACCCTCATTTACTCAAGCCTTGTGGTCTAGTACTAGCACTATTTATGCCTTTGGGATTTAATCTGGAACAACATGAAATAACCAAACCTATAGCACAGCCACCTCACAGATTAATGACTGCTCTGTGCAGGTAATATCACTGTCTAATAACATGACAGTGACATTTGTGGATGTTATTAATCAACATGCATTGGATGCAAGGTTTCAGTCATTTATTTTTAATTAAGCTACAGAACAACAGCTGCAATTTTGTGATCCTTATCATTCTGTAAGTTCAGCAGTTTAACATCATGTGTAACTACAACTAAAATGATACATCAGATTTAAGAGTTCAACATGGATTTTTAAAAATGTAAATTATCATAATATAGAATCTATTAATGACATAAATTTACACTGTCTTGGTTACACCATATTAAATATTGATTATAATTGGTCTAAGAAACCCTATTTTTACTCCATGCTACATTTTAACACCACACAATTATCTATAATCTCTTACCGATTCTACCACTTTGACCATCATGTACATGGCAGTTAGCATGGTGACCAACATCTTGGCAACTATTCCTCCTGTAACGATTATCCTTAAAAATGTTCCCTTCTTCTTCTTCCAGACTCCAGGGTGATGCTGACACAAAGAAGAGGCAGACAAACCATCGGCGTGCTCAGAGCTCTCCGCATACACGGCCTTGGTCCAGTGCCAGACACATGAGGGTAAGGTCTTTAAAGAGCTTTGCAGGACAGAAATAGAGGAGCAGTAATCTTTTCCTCAGCACAACACTTATCTCCCCAGTTGGCCTTAAGCTCCAGCGGCTGACACACAGCAGCCTAATCAAGCGTGCAAATTAAAACGAATATGCCATATTAATAACACCACCACACTAATCCAATTTTTATTTAATTAAAGACATTTTACCGCTTTCAAATAGTCAAGGATGTCTCTTCCATACAAATTACACTGTATGCAATCATTGACTTTTAATAATGACTAATATGATTGATAACTATAATGATAATAATATATTAGATGGGTAGAGGAACCTGAAAGTTTAATTCAAGCCTATTGCTTCCTCAAAATTATATGAAACGTGGTGGCAAGGTGGTGAAGTGTCTTGCATAAGGACACAATGTCGGTATGCAACAGGTAGAAAAGGGTTTGACCTGAGGGAGAGGAGGGTTTATAATTAAAGAATGTAAGTTAATGTCACTTAATTGCACTAAATAATTATAATTAAAATTGATCCAATAACTCACTTTAAAATGATCTAGGAATAATCTAGTTGGGGCAATGCATTTATCTTTTTTCACAATTTCACAAACTGGCCAGATTTGCTATGCATGGCACAAAGAACATGTCTAAACATGACTTTGGGTTTTCTACTGCTCAGTATGCATCTGAAGTAATCAGATGAGTGAATAAAACAGATTATCGGGTTATGCGTCACTGGCAGCGTCTGAAGCAACTCACTCCTCACCCCACAAAGCAAAGATAATCCACTGTAGGCCACAATCAATGCACCATTAACATTGCATGGCGGTAGTAACTGTAATTTGTAAAACATGGGGCGAATGCGAGTATGTCTGGTTATAAAAATCAAAATATAGACAAGCAGTGTTGGTCATTTGTTCTCAGGATTCTTTTCAATCCAAGGACAAGGTAAGATAGACAAGATAGAAAGTAACAAGGCATTAAGTCAATCTTACAGTTTAAAAAATAACATATAAATTCTAGGACTTCTATTAAGTTAGTTCATAGAAGTGCTGTGTATGTAACAGCATCACAATGATCTATACCTAAATATTGTACATGTAATTATTATTATATTTACATTACTTGTGGGCAAATAAGAATGTTGCTCAGTTTAAAATTTGTGCCAATATTTTAGCACTATTTCACGTAATTCAGCTTTACTAGTTGTGTTACTATGTGATAGTATTTCTGCCACATTCAAGCATTAAAGAAGGAGGAGATTGTGAATGGAGAAAGCAGAGGTGCTATCTTTGATGTGGAGCTGTAAACACAAGTGTCACTAGAGGCTGAGCTCTTCTGGAGATAGCCCATCATTTCCCAGTCCTCAGATCAGAGGGACCTTTATGGTAGTGTGTCATTTCCAACATATTACAGTGACATGTTATGGACAAAATGATAAGTAGAGAAGAGTCTTCAGTGAAGCATATGAACAGATAGAGATCAGAACCAGGCAATACACCTGCTACTTTCCACAATAAACCCACTCTTGATTCTTTGTTATGATATGTCTTTATCTACAGTGCTTTGTTAGGATGCTGTTATAACAATTCACTTCTTTTTGATCAATATCCACTGATACGGAGTCTCATTGAATTTCAGATTTGCTCATTTTCAAAAAAGAAAAAGAAAAGTAAAGCATGGTCTTGTGTGAATGAAAGGCTTGTTCTTACACCTTTTTGTGCATAGCTTTGAAAAGGATACTGTTCAAAAGTAAATATCTAAGCCATAGTTATTACCTTTGAATACACTGTAGTAAATATTCACGTTCTAATACATTTATAAGTATTTATATTTGTTTAACTAAAGTATTTCATTTGATTGAGTATAAATGCTGCTCTGCAAATGGTGTGAATCAGAAGGGATGCCAAAAGAGACATATTACTGAAATAAATGTGATGTGTTTAAAAAAGTTATTAACATCCGGAAAAAATCCTGAAAGGTCTGCTCATAAAAAGTTGTATAGCCTATGGCAGCCATAACAAACATCAGTGTGCAGTGCAGACCTGTATGTCGGAGATTTTGAAATTGTTTAATATGGAAAAAAATATGGAATATATGCAGGTAACAATGAGTGAAGTTTTCTTCTGCAAAATTGGATCTCATTGTGGTGAATCAAAACAAGATTATTAAGATTAATAGACTAGATTGAAGAGTAGATTAATAGACTAGATTGAAGAGTAGATTAATAGACTAGATTGAAGAGTAGATTAATAGACTAGACTACATTTCTCTTCCAAAATGCAGTGCTCAGACAGACCTTGTGTGTCTGAGCCTGGGTTTGGAGGCCTTCAGGACGTCACCTCTGGACATCCATGCTTGATATTAGCACTTGGGCTTTAGAGAACCATGACTCTGTCACTTTCAGATCTCCCCTATGAATTTCTGTATCACCTCTGATTATTGAGCCCAGATGCCAGGAGCCCTTCCATCTTGACTCCATCTGTTTATGTGAAAAATGTCTGGACAAACTTGATAATGAATGATGCATGAAGTGTGCATGTCAACGTGCTGTTTATAAGTCCTCAAACACCTTCTTTATTGTCTCATGTTGGGTGGGTCATTGCAACATTTCCAAATCACAAATTCTAATATTTTACGCAAACTGAAGCATTTTTGCACATTCAGGACAACAGCCACATTGATAAGCTAATGGCATGGTGGATATTGCATGGTATCTGCAGTGGTGATGCTAGACCAGACATGTTTCCTGTTCCTGTGGCGTTAGTTAACCTGTGCAGGGATGCTTGAATACATAAAAAGCCTCTACTGTGTCAAGCATCCTTAGTGGTTGTTATTTGTGTGGAAATCTCCAGAAGAAAGAAAAACAACTTGTTAGCTTTTACAAAAACACAGCAAAAATTATCATTGTTGACATCTGCAAAAATAGAGAGCAGCACTGTAAAATGTACTGAACAAAGCAATAGTGAAATCATTCTTTGCTGCAAGCTAAAGATCTAAGTGTAGAAGACTTAGCTAATGGGCTATGCAGCAAACTCTAATTTATGACTGCTGCAACACATGTAACACTTAGCATCAAATATAGACCTGAGTGTGGATGAAGGGCCCGTCTGCAGAAAAGCTATGGCACTGGCAGAACAAGTGTATTGGAGGATTTACAAGGGGTCTGCTCAGTTTCAAGAGAAACAGTTACCACTCCAAGAGCCCTTATGGAGAAAACTGGCTGAGATTGAAATAGACGAGAGAAAACACAAGGACACTACCCTGGGCTGTCAAAAACAAAAAGAAAGATTTTGTAGCAGTGAAGTTGTTACAAAATGACTACTGCTAATGGCATCCTCTTCACAAATGATAAAATCCAAAGAACCCCTTTTCTCAAATGGATGAAATTAAATCTTACTCAGATTCCAGATTGGTATGGTCCAGAAGATGTGTTTAACAACCTGCAAAATGTAAACGGCACACCTGAACAAGCCACTGAATCAAAAAATAAAATATCTGATGACAGGGAGGACACTTTCTGCACTGATTCATCTTTTCAAGTAGAAACTGTTGATGAGTCAGCTGGAGGTAGCAACACAACAGGAAAATCTGCAGTGGAACGAACCAGGAACCTATGGAGATCAGGTTCCAGCACTTTCTATGAGAGAAGGGAATCATTTTTCACCTAACACACATCAAGCCAGGCAATGAGTGGAGTTCCACTTGAAATAATGTATGGTGAAGCCTCCAATATGCCAGTGCTTTGTTCAGCCTGTGTGTTAGCAGAGCTCCAGCATCGCCTCCCACAAGAGCAGTTACAAACCCGAGTCCTGACCCCACAGTGCGAGAAGTGCTAAGATATTGTCAGCAATATTCAATATGAGAAACAAGAAAGAAAAAGATGCACAAGGGAATTTATCTGCTATGTATTTTGTAATGAGATTGCAACTGCATAGCAACAGGATTAAAAGATGTTTTAACTGAAAATATCTCATTACATTCAAGCTCAAAGTTTGACATCAGTGTCACAAGACACTGTTCAATTGTGTCTCACAAATTATTCAGACAAAGAATGGGACTGAAAACATATCCAAGCAAATAACAGTCATAGGGCCGTGGGTCAATGAATCCCTGATAGAACCGTGAGTCCACAATATGGAAATACTGTGTCATGCCCCTGAATAACTAAGAATAACTAGATCAATGCTATAAAGCAATCTTCTGGCATTTATTTTATAAGTCATATGTTTGCTGCTGTTTATGGTCATTTGGTGCTGTTTGGGGTGCAGTGAGAGCCAACCGTTCTCTGTTTTTTGTTTTGTTTTTTATTGACATAGCCCTCTCCTTCTCTATACTGTGCACCGAGCTCTCCCAGTGGGGGAGTACATTAGAGCAGCACATGGAAAGATGGCGTATGGACACAATCAGAACATCTTTGCCTTTACTTTACTACGACTGTTGACTTTTTAACATCTAAGACTGAGCATATCACCCAAGGAGTCAGTGGTTCCTGAGCAGCACTCTCCACAAACAAGTGAAAAACATGGACAAAATCCATCAGAAGTGAAGCATTTTTGATGAAAATACAAAACTGAAGCATGCGTTAAAAATCACAGACATAATCTGAGGTGATGAGCCCAACAAGTAACAAGCTGCATCATAGATCACCACACTCATTTTGTATAGCAGAAAAATGCAGATTTCTTCTCTGTCAGCATTCGAAGTGGGTCTGAATGTTAAATGTAGTGCTGCATGCTTTAAGACTTTTGCATGATAGTTACACCAAAACAAAAACTTTTTAGTATCAATGCAACAAAGACCGCCTGGCAGAGTTTATGTACAAATGTAGAAAGAGACCAAAAGGTGTCCCATGCATTAACCTCAGTTCTTTAACCCTATTGTTGTGGACAACATTTAAACACCACTTGGAAAGCAGATTGTGGCAGAGATTCAAAGTAAACATCCACAGTATCATTCGCCTCTTGCCTTCATTGAAACTTACTTGAAGAACTGTTAAATACAACTATAAGAACGCTGTTCCCTTTTTGCTTTCATGTGATACTTTTAGACAAAAGAAAATACAAGAAAAGTGTGCTTGCTCATAGAGTCAGGCCTTATAACTATGTGGAGACAACAGAGACGCTCCCTGAGTGCAGCCCGATGGTCCCACGGCCCAACCTACGTAGATCATTATTTTACATTCTGTTCATTGTAAACCGCAATATTGATCTAAAGCAGCTTAATAATAGAAACGGGTCCATTGCCCCGCCTCTTCATAGTGTCTAATCATCATAGTGAGTAGCAGATTTTCATTTATGTGTTTTTATTATTGAAAAATTGCCACATGACATTTTTTAACCCTATATGTTTAACACAGAATTTCATTTTTTTTGTATTCGCAAGTACAGAGCAGTGGTCAGACATAGGGGGTAGGTGAAAACAGGAACTGTCTCAGCACTCAAGCAGCAAGCTTTGAATGCAGGACAAAACAGGATTACTCAAACAAACATGAACCAATTGAAATACAACTTTGACTCAGCTTATGGTGAGAGAACATCGTTATAACATGGTTCAAATTTAATAAAAGTTAATTTTACATAATGTCTTCTTTAAAACTTATCCTGATATGGTATATGGTTATATTTTGTTTTCATTCAGTAATAATGATTTAACATATTTAATCTTTACTTCCACAAAAACAAACTGCAGAATATTTGACTTTTGGAATTAAAATGCAAAACAACTCCAATAACAACTTGCCAACACGTATCTATGGAGTGGATGTGATTTTAATGACTAAATAAACAATGAGTCAACACTCTGCGTCAAACAGATGGAGAAAACAATGCTACTCGAAATGCATTTAGTGCAAAAGGCACGTCCTGGAATTTCAATCTACAAATGCAAACACAACTGATTTAGAATGTGACAAATGATATGAAGTTTACTTTCAAAAACTGCAGAGGTGGGGGTCGCATTGTTTAGCTCTTTTAGCTGTGTTATAATGTTGTTTCCTCATCAAAAACATACCAGGAGCTGTGTTTTGTTTCATTAACACAAAATTCTTGCATATTTTGACTGAGTTCTTCTCTCAAACGGAAAACACTCATTCAACTTGTGATGTCATGTGGTAATACAGGAAGTGCTCCTCTGTTTTTAAACTCTAGAAACTCTAGAATCTTTTGGATAATTTCAGCTCTGGAATTGCCAGTCTCTACTGAACAAAAGGTAAAATGTAGCTGCAAACTTGAAAACTAGCCGTACATGACATCACAAGGTGAGTATTTTGAGCTTTGGAGATGGTGACAGACTAATTATAAAGAGTTACTCATGTTTGTGTAACATGTGTGAATGAAACAAAGCACACCTCTGGGCATGTTTGACCTATGTTTGATGAGGTAACATTATTACATGGCCTAAAGCTCACAAGAATCCATTTAGTGTAATATAGGATCTTTAATAATATTATGGTAAATTATTATCAGTGAATGGCTAAAAAGTACTTTTTGTGCTTTTTTAATTTTGTACTTACATTTTGCTACATATATTAACTTACATACACATTTTATCACTCTTTTCATTTGTAAAAGTAATGTCTGCTATATTAAATAGAAAGGCTAGCACTGGACCAGCAATCAAGACATGATTAGAAAGAACAAAGATGAAAAATAGAAGCAGTGATGAGGAGACACATGACTTCTTCTCTGCTCTCTCCTTTATCTCCAACTCGCCTGAACAAATGGGAACAAGACGTATAGAGACGTTTGAACTACAGGCTATTATATTTTTAATGGGTGGTTGGCTCTGCTGCTTCCTAATGCTGTACTTTGACCAATAATGATTTGGCTTCAAATGCAGTCAATACAATGCATCAGGGGGTACTGGTGTGCAATGCATCATGGTGACATCTAAAATTGGTTCAAAATGACATCGATATTGCATGGTGTTTATTTGACAGAGATTATATCTCAGGACTTGCACCTATGACAAATGTGAATGTGAAAGCAACAGTCACCACAAGCTGCCTGTGACACAATTCTTAAACATTTTTAGTCTGTCGAGTGGGAGCCAACAGACAGTTATACAACAGGATCTAGCACCTTGGCAACAGGACCAGGTATTGCATCAATCTTGCCATGACTACCACCATACTGAAATGACTTGATGGGACCCCTAAGAATGTTACATTTTAGGGCCCATGATGTCAATCATTTTGCCTTTTTCATTTCGCTATAATTGTTCTACTTTCTACAAATTTCCAATTGCCTTTCAAATGACCAATTCACCAAGGGAGATCCAAGTCAAATTAAAATGCCTCAATGGCACTTGGCACAATGGCTCAAAACTGAAAATGAAAATAATAAAACAGCAGACCCATCAGTCAAACTAGTTGTGAAACTCTTGGCTGGAAACTTAGTATCAAGTTAAATAGCTAAAGCATTAAGTCAGTTAAACCTCTGGAAGGTTCATGTGGTCAGTTAAATAGTTGTGAGAGTTTTTATGAGTTTTAGCAGCTTTGATGTTCATGAAATTAACACATATAGAATAAATGATTTTAGGTACCTGGAGCCCACATGGGTAGTGCAGCTGGTCTAACTCAACGCATGGAACTGGCAGACAGTTTCCTGGGTCTCCCAGTACTGTCTCAGGAACAGGCTTAGTTTAATTGATCAAAATTGACTAGGCAGCCGTCCTGTATCTGGGAATTTATCCCATTGTAGATGTATAATTTATTTCCATCTAATGAAGTGACATCTGCCTACTGTCAAGATACTTTACTAGCATCAGCCCCAGTACACAGGTGTATTTGAATGTGTGTACAAAAATTGTGCTACAGTTTGAGGACTTTTGACCATTCATCTTTAATCAAGATATAATGTTTTGTTTCAAATTCTTAATTCCTATGGCAATGGTACTACATTTTCATCACTCTAAAACCCATGGATTTTTGTTCTTGACAACAATTGGAATTTCATTATGTTTTTTTCCCTCATTCCATTAGAGAATAACAATAACATTTTAGTAGAGCACTATAACAATACACAGAACACAGATCCCCATGAAGCATTAGAAAGGACAACAGTTTACTGCACATTTTGTCTGCCATGTAATCACTCCCAAGTGCCCTGCTGGCTGCAGCCCTGGGTCGATGCACTGCAATGAGCCAACGCTATACATTATGAGAAAACATAATAACAAGCAAACAGCCATTTGGCACTGCCAGGTGTCGGAGGCATACAGAGGCATGATCGAAAAACAAACATCAAAAGTCAAGTAACAGTGTGGTTATTCGAGAGTGATTCTGTAATGGCATATAGTTCATCATTATTTATGCAAATGCATGTTTTGTATGGAATATGCTCCACCTGTAATGCTTTCACCTGTATTCAGAGCAGTGCTTCAGGTTGTTTGACCCACTGCTTCCCGATTACCTTGGCAGGCAAATGTCACAGTCTGTGATTGAGCTTGAGAAAGCTTGAGAAATGCTTGAGAAATGCAGACGTGTCAAGTGAACAAGGACACCATCACCACAGAGAGGTATCATTATATCTCCCATCTCTAAACCAGCACTCTGTCTGATGTTCTGTCAATCTATGGGCTGATGCCCACCACAGTTTGTCAAGGCAGTACCACTTTGACAGTCAAAAAGAAGACTACAGTGTATTTAGGCATGTCCAATCTTTGAAGATTAGACAGTAGAGCACTCAGTCAATTGGCCAGTGAAAATAACATTAGTAACTGTCCAGTTGCACAAAATTAGCAGAAAACACACCACATCAAAACTGGGAATAAACTGTGACTAAACTAAACTAAACCTGGACTGCCAAAACTAACCCAGGATTAGAACCAAGATTACATTTTGACTGAACAAGTGTGAATGCCTGTAATAACCAATTGGCATTGGATATCTCATTTGTATCAATTTGTGAAAACAGTGGCCAAATGGATTTTCACTCAACTGTGATGACTCCTCCAGCCACTTAGTCTGATTCTCAACCTATATCTTCATGGTCAGATGCCTAGTATTCCTGGTCAAAGGCAGAGAACTGAAGTCAAAAATAAGAAATTCTTCATATTATCTTACAGTTTTTGTCCATCACCAAAGTCACAGTTTGTCATCTCTGTGACACATAATGACAGTCTATAGTGGAACATAAAAGCCTACAATTTTCTGTTTCCCTTTTCTATTTTCATCACAGGAATTTGTAAAGAACCGTATTGTCTGCTGGTGTCTGTTCTGACTCTAAGGTAGTGGAGCTTTACGACACTGCTCATGGCCTATGAACAACAACGCATACTGAGACTGGGCAAATAGTTGCCCACAAACAGAAGTGAAACAACTCAACAACATTGCCACAGGGGCTTTCCTGTCAGTGGTTTTCCTGTTCTTCCATTGCAGTATGAATACTGATAATAAAAAAAAATCCATTATCCTTTCATCTCAGACAGGAACTGAGAATACTTTGCTGAGAATAAGTGGTTTCATTTATGATTTTGGACCTATGTCAGAGCCATACAGTGTGGTAAATATAACTGGACACTTTGAAGGGCAGAAGAACAGTTTGAGTAAATGTTGTTAGACTGGTGACTGTGGATGAGATAATGAGATGGAAAGAATCAGTCTGAGCAGGTCGTGACACTGCGATGACAATGTTTTAGACTAATTGGATAAAATGGGCTGGAGGAAGAGCCATTGTTTAGTACAAATCCTAATTGGTTTTAAAATGGTAATATTTATAAAGCACAGAATAGCATTTAGAAAGGACCCCAACAGTTAAAGGTTTAAAGGTATAATATCCCTGGTGTCGGCATTCAAATATATATGTTGTAATGATGTATACTATAAATATACTACTACCACTATGCTACTACAAATATACTATGAAACTTTAAAATCTCACATTAATAGTAGGAATGCACCGGTCCAGACAAATGAAAAATGCCAATACCTCCTGCCATATATCACACATAACTTATATTATTATCAAAACTCATTTAAAATCCACACAAACACTGTTGCTATAAACAAATAAACCTATTGAAAATCCTTCATTAAGATGTCACCACTGTGTCATGTTACATCTGGATACTGTTTTAGGTTTGGAACCATTATGTATTGCTCTAACACAAAATGATGTCTAGTCACCTTCTCCACTTCAGCCACTTTGACAACATCAGACACTATGGGTAAAAGGGCAGCTCAAGGGGATTGTAGTTCCTCTGAGGAATGTGCATTCAGTCTCTGATCCAGTCACTGTGCCTTTTCACTCACTACTTCTGCTGGGGCTGGTGATGCTGGTGGTGCTGTGGGAACATCAGAGGGCTGACAAACCTCATCAGAAAAACTGGTACACACATCAGATCTGACATGTCTTTGCCATCTTGTAAGGCTTTTGTTTAAAGCAGACATATTATGCAAAATGGACTTTTATGAACTTTCTGCCATGTTATAACAGTGGTCCCTCATCATTCAAGTGTTTTAGGTAATCCGGTATTGTCCTGCATACAAGGCTTGAGTGTGCAGAAAATCTCAGTTTTTATCTACCCCCTATCTCCACCCACAGCTCTGTACTGACTTGCTAAATAATTATGTATGTTATAATGTAATACTAAATAGCCTACTCAAAAAGCGTAATATGTCTTCTTTAACTTTTAGAGTTAAGTCTGTAAAAGATAAGTCTTATTCGCTACATAGCTAGATTCGCTGATCTAGCATACATCCATACACACTTAATGACTTTAGTATAGCTCAAGTCATAGCTCACCCATTTTTGAGTCTTCATACTGGACATTTTTGAGTCTTCACACAAATTAATTGCAGCACACACAAATGTGCTCTCTCCCACTAACACTTCATTAACAGAGGAAACAGTGCTACTCAATTACCCCGATAGCTGTGGCACACCAATAATGTCAAAACACGCATGGTAATAGTGTCATCAAAAGGCGGCCGGGAGCACACAGCAAAGTGATATTGTTATTCAAGGCTATGTTTTAAGAAATCCATATGTCATTCAGGAAAACATCCGAGCACAATAGGCCAGCGGGTGTAAAAATGCATCAGAAAATCTTTCATTTTTTTGCTTTTGTTTGCTCGCTGCCTCTGTGTCCACCCGCCTGGTATTGAATCAGTAACTGTGATATTCTGATGGAATACAACTGTTTCTACAGCGACCATAAACGACTCGAGAGAAAAAAGAAAGAAAGAGCTGGAAAAGAACTTGTGAGACTGTGAGACTCGATGTACCATCAGGGTTAGTGCCAGAGGTTACTGGGCGGCAAAGGGCAATACAAAAGACAAATTGGCATCAGACTGTGCCAGAGCAGAGTGGGCATGTGCCAGAGTGTGCCCGGATACAACAAAAAACGTGTTGTTAATTTGCTAAGCTGTCTTCAGGGCTGTCTCTTTCCAATCCAACAGGTTGAAGTGCTTTTCTGAGTGGTATAAAAGCAGTTATTTTCTTAAGCGGACACCCAAAATTTTTATTCATCTCAATCAGGAGTAATCTCATGTCCTCATCTTCTACAAGGGATCATGCAATTTCAAAGACGTCAAAAACCTGCCCTCTACTGACGGGGCAAGTAACATACCCAAGCAAACAGCATCACAGCACGTTGCTATAGATACACATTGCGGTAGAGGTGGGAGGGGGCAATTTTAAGCATTTGCTGGAGAGAGAGGTTACACTCGTCCCCTCTTGCTCGCATCTCCCACCCTCTCTCTCTCCTCCCTCCATTCTCTCTCAGGGAAAAAAACACACACACACGCTCCGACTCACCCCACATCATCAGTGGGAGTCGAAGGCAGATGTGGCTATTAGAAAGTCAATGAAGAAGAGAAAGTAGACAGAAGAGAACATAACAAGGCATATTGCAAGGGATATTATAAGAGATACAAGCATTCAGGACTTTTCAGAAGGCACCAGAGCTACACATTCAAACAGGTAAGACTGCACACACACACACACACACACACATTAGTCACCACACTATTATTTTTCACTTTGAAATTAAGCACTCTGATTGATGGAGCGCTTAATTCAATTTTTTTATGCTTTATCCTGCATTCAAGAACTAACCAGTGTAATTTCTTGTGAAAAAGGGACTTGTAAGTTAATCATCAGTTCAAGCCAAATTACACCAGATGCCAATCAGCAGCCTTTCTTACTCCGCCAATCACTCCTTTGTGATGGGACGTTCTTAAGGTGAAACCAGCAGCAGCCCACTGTCATGCAGGGAAAAGTATAGGCTGCTGTTGTTTTGCATGTGTGGCTGTGTAATCATGGGTTATTTTCTTGGCTCATGCAATTCTGTGCTATAGATGCTTCTACTTCATACTATAACTATGGCATTTTGATGGTGATGATTTATATAAAATAATGATAAAAATGATTAAATATATATTCTCATTTCAGTACAGAACTATTTCTATAAAACATTTTTTTAAAATCTTGTATTTCAGAATTAGAGTTTTTTCATGATATAAAAATGATACATATACCTTTTGTTGTAGGGACATAATGAAGTGATAAGGTCTCTAGAAATGGCAGTCAGGTAATGGACACAAAATGGACTTGTATCAGGATGATTATCTGGTTTAAAATGTGTAACAAAATGATTATGCAAATCACTGCACACATGGAGGTAAATTGTAAAAAAAAATAAAAAATAAAATATAGAAATAGACAAAGCTATAACAAAACCTGTTAATGCAACATCTGTGATCCTCCTGTCAGCCTCAGTGAATGAAATGCGGCACTCTATGTGAAAGACAAGTACGCTTACCAGCTCCTGCTCCCAAGGTGCACTCTTTCATCACAAAATGTCACCGTAATAGCATCAAAAATGAATGTCTGCTGTTTTATTGATCCTATCCAGATGACCCCAAAAGTCAGGGGACACCACAAGCCCCCAAACACTGGGAGTTTCAAACAGGGCAACATAATGGGATACAGACATGGGACCAAAGAATTCCCCCTTTTGTCCAATAGCTTCCGGCATTTTCATCGGCCACACTCTCATCTTTTATGATGGGTTCTATCTTGGCAGAAATATCCTTCAAAATAACCCAGGAGTAAGAGCCTGAGGGACAAAAGAGCCAAACACAGAACTAGATGGAAGATAATACTGTTTCAAAGTTGTAGACAGCTGTGGGGAAAAAGCATCTTCATAACAATGCAATGTTTTAAACTATTTTGTTAAGAAATTGAAAGAAGATATAATTATGCATTTTGGTGGGACTAGAGACCGCTGTCTGTCAAAAGTCAGGAACACACGACTGACTATGCTAGCTGAATTAAAGAGTCTGTATCTGATTTAAAAACATGAGTCAGGAACATGTTAACCCTGCCCACTTGGCCCTTTCTGCCACTCTGCTCAACTGTTGTTCCCACATGATTCTCATTCTTGACGATGCACGACAGGGAATCAACTGTCTGTGATAATGTCATGTCAAGCAGGTGTAGGTGAACATTGTGTCTGATTGGATGAAATCTGGAGTCCCTGGCACTAGTTTCCCTATTAGTCATTACTCATGAGAATACTTTGCAAAAGTCTTTCAGGCTCAATGTTTTCCTCAATTATCTGCATTTGCAATACACTGCGTAAAATAAAGGGCATTTATCTAAACTGAAAGAATTCAAATCAGCAGACACTTTAAAGGACAAATTATCTATTTTATCTATTTCATCTATTGACCATCATGAAGTTAAAGGTGAATTGATGGGCTAAGGAAAAAACATTTACCCTGGAACTAGAAATCGGTAAAGCCACATGCAATAATGTGTTTCAGTTAGCTTTTTGGACTAAATTTATGACACATCCTCTTCCCTGATTGCAAGAAATCTGACATCTGGAAAGATTAAAAATGTGCTTAATTACACAACTCTTAAAAAAAAAGTTTATGAAGTGAAATTATCTTTTCTGCCTGAATCCAGAAGACACACTTCTTTAATAGTTAGTCACGAAGATGTGAGTCTGATCACCAGTGAATCTCCCTGTTTTCAGATGGGTGTGATTAACAGGTGGATTAGCCAATCAGGGACATGCCGTCTGTATCAAAAAAAATATGGCTGCTTGTAAGGAAAAAAGACAGGAAAAAAAATATTTCAGGGGACTGAAACACATTGCAGATTTCTGTGGAATCAAAGAGCAAAGACCAAAACTCTCATAAGCTGAGGTGAGAGAAATGGCATTTTATTTCAAAATAATAGGTGACCAATGAGCTCCTTTTTTCACATGCATCACTGAAAAAAACTAATCTGATTGCACGATCATGTTTCGTTCTGACTTGAGACGTGACAGAGGGTGCGAGGACCAGACTGATATCAATCTGTATTAAAAATACTGAGAGATATCATTCTGGATTTTAGCTCTTTTGATCATTCATAACACAAAAGGTCAAACGCCAGTGCAGATTTATACTTAAGAATTAAGCCCAAATCTTAAACCTGGATTACTACAACTCAATAGACTCAAAAAAAAGTTGAATATATTTACCATGGTCTGATACAGGTATTCAGATTCTTTATATTTTTGGAGTCTGAGCTTTGGTCTAGGCACTATATGATTTTAAACCTTTGTACAATAAGAAGAATGCCTTGGTGAAGGTCATTCCTCTCTCATTAACACAGCTCATCATTTATTAAATATTCTCCAGCAGGTAAAAAGATTTGAGTATGACCCTTGACCTTTACTTCTTCCTGTCTGTGAGGATGCTGTATTGGCGGCTGCTCTTTGATTGTGCTAACAGAACACTGGTCATGTCTGAGCCCTTTGTCACTATGTGTTTGGGTCATTTAAACAGTCCAGGCAGAGCTGCTGCTGTCTGACCTCTGTAACTGCAGGGTCAGCAGACATAATAACGCCCAGCAGCTGCATATCATTAGCCTGAGGAAACAAGGGTACAGAGAAACTGACCAATACCTGCTCTGGAATACAGGGGATCTATTTGTCTCTTACATTTTTATACAAAGGTCTCAGAATGGCAATTGTGTGTTTAGAAAAACTCCAATGGAAAGTTTTATCTAGTACCAGGCAAAAGTGGGGTTAGTGCAGAAGGCTGAGGTTGAATTCCTGCACCTCTGGGAGGGTTCTCTTTGAGTGTAAAGCTTAATAAAATACATTCTCCACCTTAGCACTCTTAACCCAGAATACTGGAGTCTAGTGATGAAAAGTGCCCAGATCTGGACTCAAACCTAAACATCTTGTAGTTGAACAAAGAACAAACATTTTCACTTGAACTTGTGTATGAAGCAATTTCACTATATAATGACAAGTATTAAAAGTATTATTAAAACAAACAGAAGTTAGTATGTTTTTGACAAGAGAGCAGCCTTCAAGAGTCCTTAATACCTCTCTCTTTTAGCAGTTCAGCATCTAGACAATATCATAAAAAATAATTATAACCAATTTCCAATCTTCAAATCTATGGGATCAACTGCTCCTTGCTCATACATTATGCATGTCTGCTTTGGCAGTTATTAGACTAAAAGCTACTATCTCTGACTTGTGCTTTGTCCCGTAATGGCTTGAGGTAGTTATGTTTTGATGTCTATGAATCGAAAAGCAATTACGAGGAGAAAGAAATAAAACACGGACAGCAGCCACGTGAATGCAAATGTAAAGAAGTACTAAACACTAAAATAACAATTAGGGGCCGTATTATGTGTTTTGTATTTTGAGGGTTTTTCATGCTCATCACACCTCACGAATTAACTACCCAGGTCTGGATGGTTTCCACAAAGGCCATGGCAACGGCGTTACTAGGCAGAGAGGATGAGTTTCCCTCCAAGCTGTCAGATAAGGTGGATGGAGTGAGAATCAGACAACATATTCTTGCTCTTGATTAAGGAATAAATCAGGAATTAAACTAACGTAGTGCCTAGAGCAAGGGGTGTTGCTCTGAAAATCTTGTTAGCTCTTTATAGGCTAGACATATCCTCACACCCGATAGCCTATACCAGTCTTTCCCAGCCAGTGGTATGGGGACCTGAAGGGTACATCATCAGTTACCAGGTACTAGGAATGATTTCACATTTCAAAAGAAGGTTTGAATGCTATTTCAGTATGGGAATGTTCTCTGTAGTAAAGTTTGTTCCTGAAGAATGTTTTGGATGATTTTTGGATCAGTATCATCAAAACAAGAAAGACAGTATAATGAACAGATATGTAGTACCCAGGTTAGGGGTTATTTAGTTTTTTTGTGAAAAAACCTTAGAGGGGACTCAAGATAAAAAAGGTTGGGAAACACTGGCCTATACATTTAGAGAAATGATGGTTGGGAAGAGCATCTGGCAAAAAGTCCTTCAGAAACTTTTTTAGTAATTTTATACACAGTGTGATTTGAGAGGTCTTTCAGTGGAAGTTAAACCTTCATACAGTTTCAGATCTAATATATAATGGCACCAAACACTGGCAACCTCTCTACCACATGAGAATCAGGGCCTGGTTTAGCTATCATGTGTTTTATATTTGATATAATTAGCATATGACTATTTCAATGTTATAATGGCACATTGATAGTAAGCACGGGTAAGAATGTGAATATGTGGACCAATTACCTCAAAAGGTACAGTATATTAGCAAATTGCTCAATGAATGAGGGAGATTTTCTATCTCTAAATCTTTCTGTTAGAAGTTAATCATGCACTTTTTAACTTTGTAACAATTTCAAACAGACTAGGTCTTCACATCAGGTGGCTACTTTCTAGCCACCAGCAAAGACACAATCATAAAAATTAAAAAGGAAAACAGAAAAGAACATATTGTAGCCAACATGATTTATTTGTATGTGCCCTATATATAACTGTGTCCTATGGAGCTTACGCCGTGGTGTTGGTTAATGTGAATACATTACAAATGGGAATAGGATCTTTAAGTCACAGTTGGACACTAAACGCTGCAGGGCCTTGTTACTGCCATGCAGAGATTTATGCTTGGCTCCCCACAGCAACAACACAACAGAAATAGACAGAAATCACTTACACTTATCTACTTTTGTAAACTGTGTTGGGTCAGCTCATGGAGGTAGCTTGATATTCTTATATAGCTTGTTTGGTTCATCTTGGATGAAAGTAATACAACTATCATCAAAACTAAGACAGAAAATCGATTTGCCATCACGTTTTGCTTGACTACACCTGAGGCAGATATGTAACATAAAAATAAAGGTCAAGAGTTTACTTTCCTGTCTCCACAGCTCCATTCCAGTGTGGTTTTCAGTTTGATATTGTGAGCTAAACATAATTGCAGATACGCTTGAAGATTTATAAAACTCAATGTGGAGAAATGCCAGAGAGTGGGGAAAAAAATGACATGAACTGAACCATTTTTGGACTTCACCACAGTGACTTACTGCAGCAAGATTTGGAACAGTGGCAGTGCTGTGGATGAAGAGCCAATAGCAAAAGGGCAAATTGTGATGAACATCTGTGAATATGTATACAAAGACCGCAGGGAGGTGCAGACAATCTGCTGCATCTCACTAACCAATGAAATCTATATGAGCGCACAGAGTTTGTATAATTGGTTCTGGCTTGATTGGTTGAGGTGCGGCTTGCTATAGTTATAACTGGATGCATTTACTTGTAGGCCTCTACTAGCTGCTCTTGTACTTAAGTACGTTTATTTTCACTAAACAAGGTACTTTACTAAATACTCTTATAGGGCTGTACAAATAATAACAATTTGATTGAGACTGAGAGTCAGTCATTTCTAATCATCATTGATTCGCTTGGGTCTTTTTAACTGAGGAGTCGACAGTGAATCTTCTCAGTATAAGTATGTGGTTTGGAGAAGAATTTCAACTTTAGAGGGATAAATGCAACATTTTGTGTTAAATTGTTGTTGTTCAGGAAACTAATATTAAAAGACATTTTTATTTGTTATTTTCTTGTCAGGTCATCCAGCCCTAACTATTATTTTATTGTAGTTACCACTATAGACTACTGATTCTTTCAAAAAAGATACAAAATCTTTTAACTATCCAGACAATGCTGTAGTAAATCTCACCTACTTGAATTGCCCAACACTGTCATCTTTCTAAATTCAGTCTTAACACTTTTAAAATGTGTTAATATGAAATGTTGTTACAAAATGATCAAATTGAAAAGCTGTTTCTTTATAGTACTCGAGAGTAGTCTAGAACAATGTGCATGGTAAATGGGAACAGCATTGTGCATGTTTAGAATGTCAATCTCCCACAAGCACTTGCAATCTATGCTTCAATGAATCCTAAATTATCTTGTAATCAGGACTGCCATCTTAAGAGGCCTGCTACACTCTTAAAGCACTGAATTAAACACCCAGCAATTCAACTGACAGAATTAATGAGTACTAATAGCAACGCACTGTTTATTGTATTGACCTGTATCCTGTTTTTACACCATACTTTTATAGACCTCCTCATTATGCCACTCATTACGGTAGAAATGCTAGCAATTACAGTATTTAGAAGCTAATTGGATAGAGCCACATAATGTTCTGCACTGCATGTTACGTCATAGGCATGGACATACAGGGCTGTGTCAAAGTCTTATTCCATTGCACTTGTCATGCCTACACAAGCTAAAGAAGGATGTTACTGAAGCACCTGGAGACATCTGCCAAGACATTAGGCCTAATCTTATTTTGCAGTGGTAGGCTATATAGTGCCCAGTCCTTCTAATCTATACTTAAAGATCAGTATTATAGATAAATATCCAATTCTAAAATCAGCTTTTTCAAGCATTTCATGCTGGTGAAATGATCTCAAAAGCATACCATGAGTAAAATGTAGTTTATCGCTAGTCTGACTAATATGCTGAAATAATCACTCTACTCACTATGTTGAGACTTGTTTACATTGATTACAGGACTGAAATTGCCTACATAAGATTTATCTGAGGACAGAGGGCAACACTTATTACAAGCAGTCTCACATTTCAGGTTAAAAGGTGATTTCAAAAAGCTAGAAAAAAAAAAAAAAACGCCTTTAGGAACTATTTGTTTTAAATCTCTCAAATCCAGCTATAGAACTCCTCCAGATTAGACTAGTTTAAATAGTCCCCAGTGGACTGCATTGAGTGATGTTTGATTAAAAAGGCCTACATGTTGGGAGTGATGATATGAGCATGGTCTCTATTGGGACTCATAAATTGTGCCTTTATTTGCCTTAGGTTCTCCAGAGACATGGATATAGTGATGGATGAAGACTACGGCGTTAGTGGAAACGCTAGCCCTGGAAATGGACATCTTAGGCCAGAAATGACCGACAGTCATGGGCTTAACCACAGTGACCCCTTGGACATGTTTATTGGCATGGAGCTTCTTCTACACTTCAAGCCACTGTTCCTTCCCCTCTACTGCCTGGTGGTGGTAGTGGCTGGAGTGGGTAATTCTTTCTTATTAGCATGTATTCTGACTGACAAGAAGCTACACAATGCCACAAATTTTTTCATTGGTAACTTGGCGGCGGGGGACCTGCTGATGTGCCTGAGTTGTGTCCCTCTCACTGCGTCATATGCCTTCGACAGTCACGGCTGGGCCTTTGGGAGAGCTCTGTGTCACCTGGTGCCTCTGCTCCAGTGTGCCACGGTCTTCGCATCAGTGCTGTCACTAACTGCTATTGCTGTGGACCGCTATGTTGTTGTAGGTAAGGAAGAAAAACAGTGTATTAATTATAAAAGAACTGGTGAATGAACTGGTTTGTCTGATAAAACGGCTTGTCAAACCTACTAGATACTAGAAAATGTATTGATTTCAGGCCTTACGATACTCTAATTCCCCAATCAGCCATGCAATGGGGACACAAACACTTTTTTTTTTTTTTTTTTAACAAATTCAACTCAGTAAATATGCCATATCTTGAGTAAGCTCTAAACCTACTTAAAGGTGGTGTACCTGATTTTTACATTTAAAAATGTGAAAAACAAAACTAGTTCTAGTTTTAAACAGTTTGCAGCAGTCCAATTTACCAAATTCACTTACATAATGCACTCCAAGTTCCCTAATTATTCACGGCAATGAGTTTATAATTATTATATATATATTTTTTTGCCAACATTGGCATGCTAAAGGCGCACTTCCTGTTTCACAGAGAATAAAATGCTTTATAATTAGATGCATACATCAGTCTCATTTTCACCCTGCTTTTTGGGGCAAAACTGATTTTACTTAATTACATGAAAATGCTGCATAAAATAAAGCAGGAATCATTAGCATCAGTGCTAATTGATCAAAGTTCAGAGGTTACACCAAAATAGGTTACATTCAGACTGAATTATGATTGATGACTTGATTAACTTTATTTTTAGTGGTTTGCTGTTGCAAAGTTCCTGTAAAGGGTATAAATAAGCCTTTTAGGAACAGTTTTTATGACTAGTTTAAAGTAAAGTCATCTTTTATCAATTGATATTGGTTATTGGCAGATACTCAAATCCTGTATCCCAAGTACCAATATCGGAAATGAAAACAGAAGTGGTTAATGCAAATCCACATGTTCTCTAGCTTGGCACTCAGACTCTGGTGATCTCTCACTAGACATTTCTGACAGAGTTCAGAGTTAATCTGTTCCAACAACTCACTGGCCTTTTCCCAGGCTCAACTCCTCGACACCTCAGCTATAAATCCTGTTCATTAAAAGAAGAAACCAATAGAGACCACTTGCTCTCTCTTCTCAGTGAGATTGTAAAGTTTTGTGGATGTAGATGGAAAGCACCTATTGTTTGCATGATGGGTAACATTAGCTTGGCACCATAGACTGTACATATAAAGCAAGCATAGACTTCTTTATACGGTCTATGTTTGAGACCCATTTGACCTGGGTGCCAATTTGTCCTACAGAGAAAGTCAGCGTAATACAGCTTTAATTGAATGCAACTTGGAACTGACATTAATCAAGATAAATGTGTATCTGTTTCCATGCTACAAAGCACATAGTTTAGTGTCTTTGAAACAACCAAGATGATGCATTTGTTTAACTTTAAGAAAGAATTATTGATACCACTAACCTATTTACCGTCATACCCTGACAGCTGTCATGTATCCAGTTGGTCCATATCTACTCACCCCGAAGAAAAAACTGATATGAGCATTTGTCATATGGTTATGCAGATGCAGCCTCCAGGGGCCACCCAAAATACCAATCACAAACGGTAGAAGGAGCACATTCTGTTAATATGTGTATCGTTTTCTCCAGGTGTAAATCTAAAATCTGTATAGTCTAGTGCAGCCACAAGGCATATGGAACACATTCAGGAGCATGTCAAGGGCTTCTGGCGTAAAATCTATGCCAAAGCATGTTAAAAAGTACACACTGAAACTTGAATTAAGATGGCAGATAGACCATTTTGTATTGTTGTGTAAATTATATCTTAATGAATAATAATCCATTTGCCAGGCCTGGTGAGTTATGAAATACAAAAAGGTTTATTCTTTGTTACAACAGATAGGAAAGGGCCCAGGCCTGCCCTGGCCACAGACCGGCAGCCTTCCAGCGTCCTAAGCAGTCCCTCTTCAGTCTTCCTTTTAGAGCAAATCCCCAGAGCATCTGAGCTCTGAGTATTTATACCAAAATGGCAAACACCATACATTACAAAGGCAGGGTCACATCTGTTCACAGTCATGTGTTAATCAACTTTTACACTTGAAGACAGGTAAAACTACAAAGCGTTTCCTATGGGATGGGGACAGTGCCTGCTGAGCCTTCACACATGTTAATGTCTGCTCTGGGTCTGACAGACTGACACAGATCAAATGCATTTACACAAAGACATGATAAGAATATTTTCTTCACAACATGAATCCACATAAATTTCCATCACAGTATGATACATATGTAGTATACAAGTTCAGACCGTTTTTATAATGCCTGTTTAATGATGCCTTATCCCCAGATGGGACCAAGCCTATCTTTGATCATGTCCATACCATGTGTTTTAGAAATCTTGTACTTTCTTCAGATGGAGGAAACATCCTGCTGCCCCTTTGAGAATCCTCTTTCATGAGATCAACTTTAGTCATTTTTGGTCTCTTAAGACATAGAAAATAAGAAAGTAATGAATTCAGTTTTACTTATCATAATATGCAATAAATGTCTTTTTCATTTTGATCAATTATACTATTAAAGATGATATGGATTAGTGGATGCCATAGATTGTTTGTCATGGTTTACATAAAAATTAACTGCCAACATAAGAAAAGAATCCCAGTCTCCAAAGTATATACTGTATTTGACTTTTCTTGTTGTTACCCTATAGCTCACCCAGTGCGTAAGAGGATCTCTGCATGCGGCTGTGGAGCGGTGACACTGGGCATTTGGCTTTTATCTCTTATTTTGGCTGCGCCTCCATCTTTCTACACTCGCTATCTGGATTGGAGACCTGATGGGATCGATCTCGTGGTGTGCGAAGAATTCTGGCCAAAAAATGGCAATCTACGACTCCTCTATTCCTGTTTCATCCTCATTGCCTCTTATATGATTCCGCTGCTGTCTGTGAGCGTGTCCTACTGTGCCATCACAGTTAGCCTCAAGCGTTACGCGGTGCCCGGCGAGCCTGCCCACAGCCAGCAGATGTGGAGCCAGAGGAGGAAGAAGACCTTCTCTCTGCTAGTGGCTTCAGTGCTGGCCTTCGCTCTGTGCTGGCTGCCTCTGCAGGTCAGACTTGTGTATCAGGGGCTTCGGGATAATGTGCAGGAACTCTTCATTAAGTCATTAAGTATAACTATTACACTCTCCACTGTGATCTCTTACTGCTGTTAAACTCATGTAAATGAAAGTGTAAGTGTCATAGTGAAACAGCTCACTGAGCCCAGATACATAGTGACATTGCTCACTGAACACTGAACTTGTATTTTAACTTGTAAATACTTACAAGTTACAATATGCAATGCAGCTACCATCACATAGCACCTCACCATATCTTTTGGACTGAATATTCTCTGCTTCTCTGTGTAGGTGCTGAACCTCTTATTGGACCTGGACCCAGACTTTCAGATCATAGGGAAGCGCTACATAAACATCCTCCAGGTGTGCTGTCATCTAGTGGCCATGAGCTCTGCGTGTTACAACCCCTTTATCTACGCCTCTCTGCACAGTAAGGTGCGCATGCACCTGAAGGGATACCTGTGCCCATGTGGCCACCAACAGGCCCGGATCACGGAGAGGGGCTCCTCTCGGACCTGAACTCCTCAGGCTGCAGGCATTATCAGAGACTGAGACAAAATGACCTTATGTCTGTTTTGAAGATAACATCTCCATTATTATGCCTTTTTTGTGTTTTCTTCTTCTCAAGAATCATGGTGTGTAAGGCAGCAGAAGTAAACAAACACAAAGCAGACAGCACTGTGGCACCAGTACTGATATCCATCATCAGAGAGCAGAGTTTCTTTATTTCAGTCCCAGCAGGCTCTCAATGTCTGTGGGCAAACCGGACACTTTAAAGGCTGTGGGACACTTAGCCAGAGGCCCAGGGCGCTGGAGGAGGCTCAGGCACATTTAGGAGCATGTCATACTAAAACACAAACATCTCACTTCAGGGAGTTGACCAGACTTTGAATTGTCATCACCACACTACACAGAAGAATACTGTACCAATGGCCATCTTTGTCCTGTCATGTGTGTTTTACCTGCTTTGTTTCTTGCTATTAACATTTGATAATCACTGATGGGAAATCCAGTCCCAGTGAGGTTGCTTTCACACCCTTGGCCTAAACTCAATAACACATTTAGAGGCCTGAATATCAGTGCACAAATAATTCTGCTTCATCTTTGATGCACGTGTCTTGCTTTTGTTCAGAATAAACAAACAGGGTACAAGGATTGAAATAATAAATTCATTTATGTACCTGGTTCTGGTTCAAATGCTTACACTTTGCCCTGAAAGCACTGTAACATTCAATATCACTTATCAGAGAGCACGCAGGTGCCCCTTTAAATCTGCAGATGACCATGAATCTGGCAGAGTGGAAAACACCACTTAATAAGGTTTTCTCTGTATTGCACATGCTCGTTTATTTTTTATTTCTGAGTGAGCCTTGAGACTACATTTGGTTCAATCAATTTTAGTGTTTGCCATGATGTACTTTTAAAAAACTATCTCTCATAAAAAAGAACAATAAACAAGTTTTTCTGTCTAATAAGAAACCAAACATGTTACCAAATGGCTTTATAAACATAAAAGTATGTCCTATATTTTACATAGCCGGTGATATACTGTCCTTTGGTTACACCCAGAGGGGGCGATAGACCATTGTGACCTTAAATGAAGCAGCGTTTAACCCAATAAAAAGTGACACTAAAGAGTAGCAAGAGGCTAAAGGGAAAACACAATCACGTTTGTGATTGGGACAATGGATGGAAATTAGCCTTTGGCTATAATCCAGTATGTTTACATTCATGTTGAATCATGTCTGTTCATTAACATGCATTGTCCTAATCAAATAAATAAATAAAAAAATAAAAATAAATAAAATTGTGAGGCTGCAAAAACAAAACCAGTTGTTACTTTATGCATGTTCACAGAAAGTGTTTAGACTGTTGTATGTTTATTGTTGATTGTTCTCATATTTGACCTAATTAAAAAAATAAATGTTTGACTTTATAGGTAACTTTTATTAATTTTACTAAGTTTAAATAGATAAGCACATGTTTTTCACCTTATCTACTTTATTTTATAAGATTTTGTGTGTGTGTTTTAAAATAGGAAAAAAAAAATTGGGAGCCCTGAAGAACTGCGATGCAGATCTGTTTTTTCTTTTCTACAGTTTTTTGAGCAAAAAGCTGCAATAAACAGAAAAGCACTGAATCATAATATGAAGTCTCTTCAAAACAGCATATTGTCCCAGCGATGGATCACCCTTCAGTTGTTCATTGCCATACTGCCCATTCCTAATCGAGGGGGAGATGAAGTACTTGTGAGTGTACAAGGTGAACCCCGTAATCAATAAGGCAATATTGATCTTGTGAGTGGGTCTAGCAGCATTCACCTTAGCTTATTAAAAGCTGGGTCTGAAGAAAACATTGAGATTGTAAATACAAAAACATAAGTACTTTTGTTTGTGTATCTTGAGATGCTCTATGTAGCTGCCAAGTTTGATGTGGCCGCCTCTGCCTTTTCCTATCTGCTATTGATGTTCCAGAGAATGCCATGGAGTCATGTTTTAATTAATTAATGTAGATTCTTGGCGACTTTATGTAAATTAGATATTAGTTGAGCTCTAATATTCTGCCCATTGCAATGACTCTTCAGGCATGTTTTGGCTCTCTTCTGCAAGAGGTTCTTCTTATTTAGCAAAAAATAAATAAAATAGCCTATAATAAAAGCCAAAGTTAAATCTGTCAACTGGTGAACACTGCCTTATATCTATCTGAAGGGAGGAGCTAACTACAGATAGATATAAGGCAGTCTCCATCAGTAATCTGACCAGAACTGAAGAGGCGGCTTGGATGAGCAGCGAAACATCTTCACTCCTACAACTTTTTGTCCAGTTGACAGATTTAACTTTGGCTTTTACCATGGATCAGGCCTGGACGACTGAGGGATTACAGACATAGCCTATAATAATACAGCCCATTTGTGCTCTTGGGCCCCAATTACTTTTTTAAGTGGGATGTACTGTATTTACTTTGGCACAAGCATTAACATTTGCAAGTGGTAGATAGATAGATATTGTCTGGAAATGAAACCTTTGGGACATTTTTATAATTTTAAAGAGAACAAGGCAAAACAATTCAATGGAAAATTGGAATTTCATATTGAATAGTAGTCACCATTGTGACTGAAGCAGTGCTAATGCAGTATTGACAACCTTCTGAAAAGTGCTATCAGACTGGAGCAGGCATAGGGGATTCAACCATTGATTTAATAACCATGCAACACGGTGTAATAGGCTTCACGTCTCCAGCATTTAACATAAGTCAACAGTGTTAAAAGCTTCTTAAGGAAATTCTAAAAACTGAAAAAAATTGACCAAAATAGATACATTTGATAACCATTTATTTGATGACAAACTACAACATTCGAGGCTGTTTTTTTTTTTTTCTTCTCCTGTTTATTTTGAATGGTTTTAACTGAAAGAGCACTGATAGAGAAAACCAATATTATAGATGCCTACACCACAAATGGAGAATGGACTATTTTAAATAAACACTTCATAACAAGAAGCCTCTGTAACTCCAGTGGTGCTCATATCAGAGTTAGAGGAAGAAAACTCTATTAGTAATGGCATGAAAGAATACATTTGAATGAGATTACACATAACCTGTCGTAACGTCTGGGGGATCAAAGATACAGACTTGGGGTAAAAGTTTGACAGAGTTTATTACAACAAGTGAATGTGAATGTTGGTTGACGGAGCAGGTAGTAGGGAGCTGGATCGAAGGCTGACGTATTCGAACCGGTCATAGGAAGCTGGGTTGGAGGCTGAGGTGTTCGTACCGGTTGTAGAGAGCTGGGTTGGAGGCGGAGGTGCAAGGTGGGTCCAAGAAACGGGATCTGGCAAAAAACGAGAAAAAACAGCTGAGTACTATGACCATAACCACAAAAAACAGACTGAGCCAAGCAGAACTGTACCATGGAGGATACATTGATGCATAACCACAAAAACCGACTGAGCCAAGCAGAACTGTACCATGGAGGATACATTGACGATCTGGCGGCGTGTGTAGGATCCTCGGTCCCTTTGCACTCCAGAGGTGAAGGCTGCAGGTGTGTAGTGGGTGGTGCCAGAGTCTCCGCCCAGCTCCAGGCAAGGACACAGAAGGGAGGGGGAAAGACAGCACAGAAACACAGGGACAGACTGGGATCTTGACACAAACACTGACATTTTGTAAACCACAGGCAAACCAATACATAGTTTACAATATTTGAGTTTATTTGCAGACTAGGGTTAAACATGCTTAACAGTAGTTCATTTGTTTCACAGTCACTGGGATGCTAAGTGCTTCTGAAGCACATGCCGTAATGTACCTCTTAGATGCAGCAGGGTCACACAATCACAGACAGAATATTGTTGTCCAGATTGGAAGGAAAAACACAAGAGCTCTTCAGCTATCGCTGTGTCAGCCCACAAGTGCAAGTACTGCCATTGGACAACACTTGGGACGATCAAACCTGGGACTGCAATCCAATTACTCAGATGCATGTTATTCAAACATCTCTTCAGCTCCGAGCAAAATCTGATGGAGCCACTGGCAGCCATGTTGTGTCTCTCAGGAGGTTGATTGTCTCTGCATAAAGGCTTTGTGTTCCTGCATCTCCTTCATTAAATCCGAGATTGAGGTTTGCCATACATAATTCATAACAACACTTTGAATACACAAACAAGTGTCTGACAGAGTAACTCTTATTAGGCTATGATTCCAACATATATTGTTGTTTATTAATACAGCTTTGAGCCAGTCCCAAGCCAACACAAATGGAGAGAGGGTAGCATTTGGAGAGGAGTGCACATGGATGAAAACTGATGTCATTTGACCCACCAGATTACCCAGCCACTATAATCTGTTAGTGAGCAACATGACATGTTGATGGGAATAACTCACTCAAGAAGCTTGCCCACACAGGGAGAACATGCAAACCCAATGTATTTTCAGTTTTATATTATATATATATATATATAGAGAGAGAGATATTTTATATACATTTTATATTATATTATCATATAAATATAAAATTATGTATGATCTATATTTTTACATTTGTTTATGTGTGCTGTTAACACACAGTCCTCAGTCTGCGACCTTGTTTGTCTGCTACAACAGGTCTTCACTTCATTCTGAATCCCATTACTGACCAGCACATACAGCACAGGGTCCACCACACAGTTGAGACTAGACAAAGCCAGTGTGCACGAAAAGTAAAAGTGCATTTTCTGCTCGAACTGGCAATAACTACTGTTGGAATCTTTGCTTGGGCTGTTATAGAAAACCAAAGAGCGTACAAGGAGGAGGATGTGATAGGGCGCAAAACAGACAGAGAAGATGCCTATCACACCAAACGACAACAATCTCACTTTCCTTTTTGCTTGGGCGCTTAAACCAGGACTCTGCCCCACTGTGGCAAGTATCTTCCAGTAGCTTAGGGCCAGGATCAGCAGGGGGAGCACAAACCCAATTCCTACCCTGATCAAGTTGAACAAAACAACAGAATGCGTCATCGGGAAGGTTTCGTAGCACCTGTCATTGTCATTGAGTTCATCGTGTGCGTCGGACAAGTCGTCATAGTGCAACACTATAGTATGCAGTAGCGTCACTATGGCATATACTCCTATGCACTGGAGCCAAGCATAACAAGATGTTCGATGGGTTTTAGAGCGAAGGGGGTATGTGACCACGAGGCAGCGATCCACAGAGATGCAGCAGAGCAAAAAGATACTAATGTACATGTTGGAATAATAAAAGAACCCTGCAATGCTACATGAGAGTGCACCCAACCTCCAGTGGTGGTCTTGTTTATAGTAGTTGATCCAAAGGGGCATGGTAAAGATAAAGAGCAGATCAGAGACGGACAGGCTTAACAAAAAGATCCCAAGCACATTCTTTCGGCACACTTGTTTGATGATAGGGCCCAAAGTTAAAAAATTAAAAATCAAACCAAATATAAAAGCCAAAATGTACATGGACATCAAAAAGTCACTGATAGCGCTCTCGCCAATTTTGACACAGACTCTAGTCGAGTTTGCCGTGGTGGGTTGCATCGTTACATTCATCATTTCTTGAATGGTTAGAAATTCACCTGCAAGACAAAAAAGACTGAATGAGTCAAAGCAGCAATCCAAAATTTCCTCATAGATGGTTTTAAAGTGGACATTTTCTGTTTAATGCTTGTGTTAGTGTGTTGTGTTGTGTGTTAATGTTTAATGCTATATTCAATATTTAGTTCATTCAGTGACCTTTGTGACTGATAACAATTTTGATTTGTGCGAACCTTGAACAATGGAACAGATTTTTTATTTTCTATTTTTCCCTAGAAGACAAACAGGTTTAGTCATAGTTTCTGCTGCCAACTCAGTACATCCACCCACAACTATAATAGAATTAAGGTTGCCAGAATTTCCCTTTGGTGATGTTACTCAATACATTTTCTTCCCCTTCATTGGGTGGATGTTAAGGAGATAGGGAAGCTGAGGTGACTGATTATCCTGCCGCTGCGGTGAGTATGGGACACACAAGGTTTGCCACATGAAACTAAGGGGGAGAGGGAGTATATTTACATTCATATCATATTTTCAGATGGAGGGTAACTCTATGTGTGATTCACAGGTTTTGAAAGAAATGACCAAACTGAAAATCCACTAGTAAGAACAGATTATGTGTTTGAGTAACACCACCACTGTTTGAAGCTGTTGTGACTATGTAACTTTTCTGGTGAGGGTCCGTTACCAAGGAGCCTCCAGCTCAAATTTAAACTATGGATCGTTTAGAATGTTGCGATGTCATAGTGTGACTATAAAAATAGTGTGGTGGTGGTCATCAAGAGGTTGTGGGTGTTTTTTTTTTATTTCTTTTATCACTTCTATGCTGAGACCACATTGATGAAAGCAACTAAAGATAAAATAACACAAGAACTCACAAATGTGTTAGGAGCAGATTATAAAGTCCAGCAATTTCATCATTATGGACTTTATGCAGTTATTTCAATTTCTGTTGGCCCCAGCCCCACTGTGTTTATGATCTACGGAAACATCTAATGGCATTACCGCCAGCACTGCGATCAGCCATCCCATCTAAACCCAATAATGGAGACGCCATTTAGAGCAGGCCATCTTTGGAGAATAATAATACTTACAGTAGGTATGCTTGCGGGTATGGTTACAGATAAGTTTGTACTTTGATAATGATTCAATGCATGTTCACTTTTGTTTTCACTTTTAAACCAGTTTTTCTTAAGTACTTCAAAGATATCAGAAAAGATTTTGTAAAGATGCTGCCAGTAAGGCCTTGCTGTCAAAGTATTTTTTTCCATCTCTGTATAAGCTCACCCTGGTGTTCCTCCTCTTATCACAAATACACAACTCGATGTTCTGTTTAAAAGTGATTCATTGGATTTAATCAACGCGATACTGCGTGCCTCTTAAGCCGATAGGAAATATTTTATGATGAAAGATGTTGTTTATAGTCTCCCTCCTGGACACCTGGGTTGTTATAGTCCAGGCTGCATTCCTGTAAATCTCAGCTACTAAATCTTGTTGACATGAGGCTCGGCTGTCCACCTCAGTGCAATAGCTACGTTACAGTCATAGCGTTTTACCCAATAGTGGTATTAGAAATCGTGCTGGATAAGATAAAAAGATAATTAGAAATCCTTACCTGTTTTACTCTGTCCTAGTTTGGTAAAGGTTAGTTGACTCTTGCTGGACGACTCATTCACATTCCATGTCTGTTTCACGTTTGGCATCCTCCTAGGTGAACTCTAGAGGCTTCACAACTGCACACAAACCATCCTATATGTCATCTAGGTAGATTACAGCAGAGTAAACCAGTCTGGACCTGTGTCTCTCAGCTGAAGAACAGGAAAAATGTAAGTTGTAGGAGGTCAGTCAAGTGTGCTGTGACAGGACGAGCATGCGGACCAAAAGAGTGTAGACTGCTCACATGTTGGGAGGAGGGTGTCTGGTTTTTGCACACGTACACAGAGAAGTAGACTGCTGGGAGGGGTGAATGCAAATGCTGTAACGGAACAGATGTGATGCTGTTGTGGGCTGGTCTGAAGCCACTATAGAAACTTAAATCAGGAAATAACATGTTTGTAATGACACTTACTCACAAATGTACGTACAGACACATGCGAGGGTCAAACGTCTTTGCCTGTAAGAGGAAATAAAGGCAAAAAACCGAGACTGAACAGAGATGTCAATTGTCAACCACTCGTGGCCAGTTCCTGTTTTGTGTTCATGAAAGGAATCTGTGACAAAATCCAGTGGTTGGCTTGTTGACATGTTGTGTAAACAGATATACCAGTGGTAGTCTAAACACTGAATATTTTCCTATCAGTTACATTCTGTTGGAAAGCCATATGCAGCAAAGCAGTCAATGGGGAAATACACTGCCTGGCCAAAAAAAAGTGGCCACCAAAAAAAAAAGGTCACACACTTTAATATTTCGTCGGACGCCTTTAGCTTTGATTACTGCATGCATTCGCTGTGGCATTGTTTCGATTAGCTTCTGCAATGTCACAAGATTTATTTCCATCCAGTGTTGCATTCATTTTTCACCAAGATCTTGCATTGATGATGGTAGAGTCTGACCGCTGTGCAAAGCCTTCTCCAGCACATCCCAAAGATTCTCAATGGGGTTAAGGTCTGGACTCTGTGGTGGCCAATCCATGTGTGAAAATGACGTCTCATGCTCCCTGAACCACTCTGTCACTATTTGAACCTGATGAATCCTGGCATTGTCATCTTGGACTATGCCTGTGCCATCAGGGAAGAAAAAATCCATTGATGGAATAACCTGGTCATTCAGTATATTCAGGTGGTCAGCTGACCTCATTCTTTGAGCACATACTGTTGCTGAACCTAGACCTGACCAACTGCAGCAACCTATTACCTATTTGCTTAGTTAAACCCACTTTTCTTTTGGCCAGGCAGTGTATAAAGCAGAAATGATTCCAATCCCAACATGGCCGGGGTTCAAATTAAATTGTCTTTGGTAAGTTTTAGTTTTGTGACATATGTATGGATGAAAGTACATCAAAAGTGAAGGGAAACTGTAATCACATGAGTTAGACAGGTCAAATAAGCATCTCTTCACAGCTCTTACGCATCATTTTAGCTGTGTGACAGATGTTTGCGTCTGTTTGTGGTTTCAAATAGTCACATCATGCATCTTGAGGTTGTCTGATGTGCAATGTGCAGTAAGGTTCAAAGCAGTATATTAAATGGTGCTGTTATAACTTGCAGCAAAACAAATGCAGGGCCGCTTTGGCATAATTCAAAATACAACAGTGTATTGATTTCAGTAAACCATAGCTGCCCTGGTTTGAATAAAATGGAATCAATATGTACTCATTACAGTAATGCAACCAGTGTCATAATTCATTTTTATGGCCTGTGTTACCTATGGTTTGAAACTTTAACCTTTTGTTTGTTTTTTATATCAGAGATTTGGCAGGTTTATACAAGTAGATATTTTTCCTTTTCATCTTCATTCACACACTTTTGCCATATAATGCACTCAAGTAATTAATTTTAATATATAGCCTTTCAAATGCTACATCACTGTCACTCCACAAAAAAATTTTTTAAAAAAATCAAATTTAGCATGTTAGAAATTAGAAATTGCCAATTGTCCTTGACTCAGAACAAACCTTAAACAAAAACACAAGCATACTTTGGTCTCGTAGAGTAGAGTTTTATCTTTTTAGTAATCATAAAGCTACATCATAACACTGAACATTTTGAACATGACATTTTGGGAGCGCAAACAACACAGATCTTGTTGTGTGCAATTATAACATCCAATTTCAAAAGTTCTGAAGAAATAAACTACAGATTTCTGTCTAAACATGGCACAGCTCTGCAATTTAGAGTCATTTAGAAAATGTGTTTACTCTGGGTTATTTCCTTTGCAAACACAATCTGCCTAAGTGCAAGGGCAAGCTCTCCTGCTGACATACCCTTTTAATGTACTTATAGCCATGTGGACGTCATCTCAGGCTAGTACTGCAGCACACTGGACTACAGAATTCCCACAACTCTTAAAGGTCCTATATTACATAAAATTGACTCTTGTGAGCTTTAAGTCATGTTATCATGTTGTTACCTCATCAGAAGCATACCTGGAGTTGTGCTTAGTTTCATTCACATATTTTGACTAATTCCATATTATTCGTCTGTCTACATCTCCTAAGATCAAAATGCTCTGTTCCACTTTGTGTCATGTAGTGTTGGTTGTGAACAGTGAACAGTTACCTTTTACCTTTAGTTCAGTAGAGATGGGCAATTCCAGGGCTGAAATTATCAAAATGATTCTAGTGAAGGTGTATAGGGTTTAAAACACAGTTGAGCACTTCCTGTATTACCACATGACATCACAAGGTGGAACAGAGTGTTTTCTGTTTGAGAGAAAAACTCAGCCTAAATAAATAAAATGCAGGGTTTTTGTGAGAAAAAACTCAGCCTAAATAAATAAAATGCAGGATTTTTGTGTTCAACATGTGTGACTCCAGGTATGTTTGTGATGAGAAAACAACTTTATAACATAGATCAGAAAATAGTGTAATATGGGCCCTTTAACATTAACTTTTGCGAGCCTTTCAGTGTTACTGCATGTAAGTATATCTTTTACCACACATCTCTACAATCATTACTCCTCAGCTGCTTATATAAGACTGGTAACCTGTAGTTCATAGACTTGAGATCTCTCTGTATGTATGGAGGAAATGAAAAAATCAAACAAATACATTATACGTTGCAAAAATATGTACTTTTAAACTTCTTTCAGACTTCCCAATAATTCTACCCTATTTCCAGTATACTCCTACCTGTTGCATGCTGTATCTTGTCAGTCCTGACTCAACCAATCCAAGTAACTGTAGTCTACTCAAACTGAAACCATAGGTGCAGTACAGCATGACGACATCCTTTGGGGGGGATTGAATCACTACGGCTGGGTGAGTGGCTATTATTGCTTGGCTTGGTTAGCGCGAAAAACCTTTAGAGTTCAATGACTGTGGAGGAGAGAAGCTCTAGGACGTCCCGCAGGCCGTAAAGACCAGCTCTGACTGTGCCAAAGGCCGTTAGTAAATGCATCAGAGGCGTTCTTGGGCCGGTTTCATTGTCAACATATTTGTAGGGGACAAAGAGAAGACACTGTTGGTCTATTGTCGGACATGGGTGAGCTATACAGTCAGTCTCCAAATCAATATCAATTTGATGCATTCAGAGATACACACAAGTTAGGGCTATTTCAACTCAACTCAACTCGACAGTCCGTCATGTTTTAGAGTTTATTTTTTCTCTAGAAAAATACAATTATTTATAATGCGATGGTTAATTTAACACATTTAGACAAATTAACAGATTAATTCGTCCAAAAGTGAATGAACTTGCTTCCTCTGGTATGAAAATAATGCAATTTGTCTGTTATTATTAAAATATAGTTATCCCTGATCAACAGCTTTTTAAAATGTCTATGTCCTTGACTTCTTTTTTTAGCTACTAATTTACATTTTATGCAGTATCTAAATAGTCACGTGCTTGATTTGCCACATAAGAAAAAAAAAACGGTAGGTCTATTTTGCTGATTAGGTGACAGTTTAGTGACAAACCTCGCTACACTTGATAAGGCAAAAGGGCAGCAGATGAGCGGTAGAGACGCACGATAGATGCGTTGTAGGCGGAACAAGTGAGCTCTCGGTGCAGAGGGAGCAGATAAAGAGCTCTCGTCATACAGTGTAAATCGGACACCACAGACGAGCCCTCGGTGTGGAGAGCCTCTCACCGAGCTCCGCGGGGTTTGAAGCAAGGGGCTTAAAACGCTGTTATTGTTTGCTCGGCTCATCAGGCAGATTTCTTTTTGTAATAATATGGGTTGAATTCACCACACAAGTCTGAGGAATATAGAAAAAAAACACATAGGCTAGTAAAATAGATACTATACAAAAAATATAGAATGACAACTGATTTGATGTCATTCAGTGATGGACAGATTTCATAGATGTTAATGACACAATGCAAATAAATAAGCTTTGGTAATATCCCAGACCACTTGCTGACTGGCTCATTGGACACTTCATCTGCCTTACCTACAATGGCGCTTTTCATTTAACCATACAAGTGTTATATAAATGAGGCTATTTCCTATGTATGTGTGAAAAGAAAACGAACAGAACTGGAGTGAGCGATTAATAAGGTATTCACAGAAAATTATGAGTGGTGTGTTCAAAAACTGCTGGACATTAAGAAAATGTACATACATATTTAACCGTGTGTGTCTATCATGTAGCTTGCCCTCAGATGGGCATAATGCCTGTCTTTAAAAGTTATTTATGGGACTAGTAAATGGGGATTTTATTCTTATAACAGATGATTCAAAGCAACTCACCACTGACAGTAATGAGTTTTGATTTTGTTTAGTGTAGGGCTGGTTGCTGGAAAAGCATAATTCCACACTGTACAAACGGTATGTATTTTAGCCACTTGAATGAAATATGTATCAGTAGGAGGCAAATCACAACAAAACACACTTTGGTGTCATTCAAAGTTTATTTTTTCTGTTATGAAGTATTCTAAGACATGTTGTACATTCTACAGTTAAAATCTATTTTGAGATAGACATGCCTATGACTACACTGTGTTTATTACATTCTATGATAAACCTACATCACTCACAAGAACATGCAACATTCTGACATTTCAAATAGTCAACAGTCAAACAACTCAATCTAGCCTAAAATCTGCTGTTCATTGACCTGCTCTGTATGATGTCTACAGTACAGCTGGAGCCAACTCGTGTGGGGCTTGCGGAATTTACAGTATATCTGGCTGTTTTCTGCAAAGTAAAGCCACAAAGACAGTTTAAACCACTTGTGTCTCAGAAATTGTGATTATTACCAGAAAATTTTGTTATACTTAGATCAATGTTAATTATATTTAAATGACAGGAAGTTATAGAAACCCTACATTGTTTTGACAAAGCATTTTATGTCTGGATAAGTGGCATTTTCAGAAGAATTCTATTGTATTAAACGGACAGGCGAACGTTAACCGGCGAATACACAGGATCTGTAATAAGAAGAGGAGTTTTCATCAAGCCGACACGTTGAGATGAAAGAGGACCAACAGGTGAATCTTTACAGAGAGGTTTTGATGACTTCAGGCTGTAGAGAAATGTAATTTATTGCTGAATTGAGTGCCAATACAGAGCCAATGTCTGCCGTGAATGTTCAAACAGCTGCATTCAATTTGAAACAGTTTTTCCTTCTAGTGGAGTGTGTCAGAGGATGCTGACCCTCTCGGTCAGACACTGCACATCTGCGTCCTCGATGGTGCCCTCATCGTCAGAGGCGGGGGCCGGAGGAGGGGGCACGAGGTGAGAGGGATAGGCTAGTGTATGGTCACGAGCATAGGCCTGCCAGCGGCTGTCATCACTCTCATGGGTGATGTAACGCTCACCCAGTTTGGTCTCCAGCTCTCTCAAGTCCAGCCATGTTTGATAGTCCTGAGAAAAGCACATGCAGGTGGATCAGTTACAAATCTAAAAGCATTAGAATTAGATCAAGATTTTTATGTTCATAAAACATCATTAAGTAATCAGGTTGGCTTGTTTGTGCTATTAGAGCTCAAGTGACCCAGACTGAGCGACGTCCCACTGTGTAGAGCAGCTGACCGGACATTTTAAATGGCACTTAAACCCAAGCACATAAAGTGTCATTAATTATTCACAACATAATTAAAGCCATGCTGATGTTCCACCTTGACAACTACAAAAAAGTAATTTTAAATTCATAGTCATGTCTGGAAGGAAAACATTTATTTATGAAAGACCCTTAATAAAAAGATCTGTCTTTACTCTAGTTGTGTCTTTACATTTGCAGGGCATTTAAATAGATTGTCTAAAGTGTTTGGACATAAGATATAATGTTAATGGAAAAATAAGCAACCATAAATTATTATTAGAATGAGATAGAATGTGTGAAAATATAAATCTGTTTTTATATGAATAAATCTGTGTGCTATAAGAGTGTGTCTGTACCTGTAGGTATACGTGGCTGAGACTCTTGTCAACACTGTAGCGCTTCCTCATCTTGACTTGCAGTAGATTGTTGATTAGATCAATAGCTGAAAAACAAATTGATAAAATAAAGATTTACCTGTTTTGAACATGTACCATATGCACTATGCCTTATAATGTTACCTTACCATCACTGGAGATCTGTTTCCATGGGTTAGGGGGGTACATGAAGGCTGCATTGTGAATCTGATCATTGATATCTTCATCCTCATTAAAAGGAAATGTCCCGCTTAAGCTGACATACATAATGACCCCCACTGACCACATGTCCAGGGAGCGGTTGTAGCCTTGGTTTAAGAGGACCTCTGGGGCTAGGTAGGCAGGTGTCCCAACCACAGATCGACGGAACGACTTCTCGCCTATGATGCGAGCGAATCCAAAGTCGCATAATTTCACCTAGACATAATGACAGTTGTGTGGGGGCATTCTTTAAGAAAAAGCACAGTGAACCATGTGGGTGCTTAAGGAGGTTACCTGGGGAAAGGGATCAGCAGATGCCAGCAACACATTCTCAGGCTTCAGATCACAGTGAACGATGTTCTTAAAGTGCAGGTGTCTCAGAGCTGCAAGAATCTACAATGGCAGGAAACCACAAAAGCACATTGGTGTACACAGGAATACACACAAGTGTGTACACAGTTCAAGTAGAAAGACTCTTAAACAACATCATTCAACGGAGCTTGGAACCAGCATATAGAGTACACTGGCTTGTACCAATCAGTGGTTAGATTTAAGTGGCAACTAAAGAAGTTTAATGAAAGTAGATACCTAGAGTGACTGTCTTTTAATTAGTTTGACACCTCCATTTAATCAGTAGATACCTGAGTAATGAGGAACTTGGTGAGCCTCTCTGGCAGTCGGCCCTTCTCACTGGAGAGGATCATTTCTAACATGTCGCCGTGCAGCTTCTCCATCACTACAAAGACCTTCTCTGGGGTTTCAAACATGCACTCCAGGTTCACAATGCCAAGATGCCGTAAACTCTACCGAAGATAGAACATAAGATTACTTGCTGTTGCACACCAAAGAAACTATCTCCCCCTGCTGGCCATTGTAATGCAGTACAAGATAGAGTAACCACATCTCTATTGAGTGTTAATGACCGCTTTTGTCTATATCTAATGGTATTATGAAAAGTCAGAAGTGCTCATACACTTTCGCTTTGCAGAAGTTATGGTGCTGGCTAGTTCCTCACAATGGCATGAAAAGCATGCACCTTTTAAATCATGCGTCTATAATCATAAATATGAAAGAAAAAAAAGACATCTTCTCTGTGTAAGGTCTTTACCTGCAGTATGGCCACCTCATTTCTCAGCTGGCTCTCTTGTTTGGTGGGAAAACGCAGCTTGTCAATGACTTTGACAGCTACATCTCTTCCTGTTTTTCTGTGTTTTCCTAAAATCGCAAAACACACAAGAATTGTAAAACAAAAATGTAATGTTAAACGTTATGTTTTCATTACCTACCTCCATACACCACACCAAACTGTCCAGACCCAAGTACTTCATCAGCAAATATCTGGTACACTGTGCCAATATCCTTTGAAGAAGAACATGCATCTTAACACACACTAATATGATGATCCTAAGATAGATGCTGTATGTAGAGCAGTAATGCGTACCACATTCTCTTGGATTTGACTGTTGGAGACAGAAATGCTGACAGAAGCTTGCCCTGAAAACACAGAGGCAGCATACAGGTCAGTCATGTGTACATACTGTTCTTTACATTATACCTTACCTATAAACACACTAAAAGTGTCCTTACTGTGTGTTGTGTTCCCCGCAGCAGGTGGAGCGTCTTGAAAGATCACGGGCATCAGTGCCTGGCGAATAGCACTCTCCCATGCCTTTGCTACTTCACGACCTATGCCGCTGTTGGGGGCCACCTGACTGGGGGAGGGGGGTGTTTGGAGGACAGACTGGGGGTCACTGGAGGGCAAAGAGGCGGCAGTGTTGGGGTCTTCTCCCACAAAGTAGCACATAGTGCCAGTGATGAGCTCAAAGCAGTGAGGGTTTGTGCCGAGTGGGACCAGGCTGAAGTTGCCAGCAGGACGCACCTCAAGGATCTCAGAAAGGGGGATCTCCTACACATCCAAGAGAAAGAAACCACATAATCAGGGGATTTAATTTAATAACACTCTACGGAACTTGACCATTAACATTTGTATATCTGCATACCTTGTAGTATTTATTGGAGGTGTTGTTCTGGAATAGGATGATGCACTTGCAGTCTAGACGCCAATAGTGCCTCTTTCTCTGATGGAGTGGAGTAACAAAGGTAGAGCAGGGCATGAGTGTAGGGGCTTGACAACAGGGCAATAACATTCTGAGCTGAGTGGCAAAGGAAGGAGTAAAGCCGTGATGATATAGAGAAAAATAGGCGGAAAGGCAAACTGCATGATGGGAAAATAAAAGAGAGAAAAGACAAGGATAAAGGTAAGATTTACATCTTAGATGTTCTAAGTGCAGAACACAAAGGCAGAGTGGCTTTTAGCTTCAATTTACACAAGAGAGAGAAACAAAGATGCTTTTTGAGAGACAGACGTTATTCAAGCTCTCAAGATAAATACTATTTGCACTAAAATGGACTGTGTGAAAATAAAGAAGAGATCGACCTATCTGTCTGAACCATTAAAAAAGACATAAATGCATTAGTGGGTCATACCAGTGTGTCCTTGTTGCTGTAGTGAACCATCCATCCTTCCTTAATAGCAGTACTGGAACGACGGGTTGTCTGCCGTATAGACTGTACAACCCTCATTAATGGGATGTTTGTACTTGAAAACAAAAACATGTATTAGTACAAATATGCACTATGGTCCTTTTATTATGACTTCATCTGCTCTATACCTCTGGTCTCCATTAGAACCGCCCTGGTTGTTGTCTGGTGAGAAAGACCCTGGGATGCTGCAGGCCTCATCAGAGTCATCCATAGATGACTTATCTGAAGCATCATACTCACTGCTGTAGTCCATCGGCACCTCCGGATCCACACTGGGACTTGTCACATCTGCAAACACATAGTGAGCTCATTAGTGTTGGAGCCCATATTACTGTACTAGAGCAGTGGTTAATAGTCTACTAATAACTGTAAAGGCAAGCAGATGACTAATGTGACTATAAGGGAAGCACACTATGAGAAAAAAACATGTGATACATGTTCATTTCACATTGCACATGACATGTTTATGTTAGTTCAGTTAGTTAAAACAATTTAGGATTTTCTACTCAAAAATGCACAGTAAACAAGTCACAGTTTTGAACCAAAGGTGAAAGATTAAGTTCATTCCTCATTAAGTTAATTTCCTGGGATCTAGCTACAGCATGCTAAAAACACAATAATGTTAAGAATTATATACAATACACCGCGCAGAGAATTCCACAACTATCACAAGGATTTACTAAGCAAAGGCATGCATCCACATCACATGCATCAACACTTACCAGAGTTACTTCTGCTGTCTAAGAAAAATGAAAAAACAACTCAGTGAATGTGGTCTTGTATAAACTAAAAGATAATAATAACCTAACAATTTTATAAGAGATGCTTTGGATTTTTGAACTGGGCTAAGATACAGGGTACTGGATTAACATAGAGGGTTGAGTGGCCTTTTTCTTACCAATGGTCTCCCCAAGGCAATCATTGGGAACTTTGTAAGCACAGCGTTTATGGCAGTTAAACTTGCAGTCTGCATGAAAGAATAAAGTCTATTATTTAATAACAACACACAATATGTGACTCTATGAAAGGTATATGATCAATCAATTAAATAATGAATAGATATAACATTACTTTCTTACCTTTGCACTGCAGGCCTTGTCTGAAGAGACCTCGGAGAAGTCTTTTACAGTACTGGCAGACCGTGGGCCGGGTGTAGGAGTGGATGGCAAACGTGTGTGGCACCTTGACTTTGGTCATATAGATCTTGTCCAAATGAACAGGCCGACCAATGTATAAACGCCGGGCATCGCTTGCTGTGCGTGGCTAATAAACAACGAGAAATGTAATGAACAAAACAGACAAAATACAAAATAATTCATACAAACAATATTTTTAGATTTGTTTAATGTTTTGTTTAAGTATCTTGTTTTCAAATGTTAATAGATTTTAAAGTTTCCCATTTTCCAAAAAGTACCATTTGCGTGTGTGAGCGGATGAGGCTGGTCTCCTCTGAGGTAGAGGAAATGGTTCCCACACTCTGCAGAGACTCAGTGATAGACAGACGCAGGGACTGACTGCTGTTCAGGGATGTTGTGGACAGGCGCCGTTTGCGAGCCCCGCTGCAGTTATTAGGAATGCTGAATGCACAGCGCTTGTGGTAGTTTAGTCCACATCCTGTAGGTGGAGCCACAAATCCAAGAATAGTATTAAGAATCAGGTAATGGAGGAAAGTCTGAGCTCTATAAAATTTTATTTATTATCTGTAGTACCAACATTTTTAAAATATATAATTAAATGTTCTCACCATCACACTTGAGCCCTTGTCTTACAAGACCAAACAACATCTCTCCACAGTGATCACAGAAAGCAGGCGCCCGGTACGAGTGGACATTTAGTGCATGGGGCCGGATCTGAAAATCTTCAAATGTGGCTGCCGCTGTAAGACAAATGTTATGATCAATCAGTATCCTGTGTTAAAACAAATTGGAATTGGAATGTAGATTTAAATGGGAAAATGTGGTTTGCATACCAGAGAGCACCACCTCCACCAGGTCCCCTTCTTGAATGTCACTTGCACTTTTAACCAGTTGCAAGATGTTGTTGGTGGTCGTATCATGCTTGAAGAGAAGAATCTTGTCATAAATGCCGTAGAAGCCACACTCTGGGAACTACACAAACAAAAAACTATTTTAGATGAAAGGCATTATATTTTACAGACACATATTACAACGCATAAAACCCAACAAAAATAATAATCTTATAAAGAATGTTACCAAGCCAAACATGTCAAATTCATTTCAATATTGACACAAAAACCTCTCATTTTCTGAGATACTGCATTAACCTCACATGATCATAATGCAACCAGTCAACAACTGATATCTGAGACACACAGTTTATATTGTGCGATGGTAGACAAAGGGGAAACTTTATCCTATTCTTCAGCAAGCCTTATGAAAGCACACACACACACACGCACATACATAAAGTACTTCAAGAGATCAGAATGATCAACTTGTCACTCAGGGAATAGCCAAGCAAATAAGGCTGCCATAGGGAAGCCCTGGCCTGCTAAATAGTTAATACTGTCTGGTTCACTTCAGTGACCACACCACACAAGACACCACTGCTACACTGAGACACACAGAGCTGAAGAACAGGAAACTGTCTTAAAAATAACCATCAGATACTTTGCAGGTTTGAGGTGGCTATACAGACACAATGGGACTTACAATCAACCAAAGAATACAAGCGGTTTATCTATTTTTATTTTACATTTACTAAACCTTTCTGATCTCTAACCACTTAGAGGAATGACCGAGGACCAGCATAATAACACACACCCCCTCCCTTACAAACAGTCACACCCTCTTTGCAAAACACAGGCCTCTCTTTTCCCCTTTCCCTTATTTTCTCTCCCTGGCTTTTCCAACAGCCACCGTCACATCTGACATCCCGGCCCATCCTGTACAGCTGCCAGGCTGCACAGTCCAACCCGCCTTAGAAGTGAGTCGCTGTAGTGACTGCACACGCCACCATCAAAGAGAAAGCAGAACACACTCAAGTGCATCTTTTCCATTCTTCATAAAGCCACCACTCAGTATCCACTTTTGGGTCAAAAACACAAAATGCCAAACAGGGGCCACCATAAGAACATAGTATTAGAGTTGGGATTAATTTTTTCATTTTCTTTCTTGTTTTTAGTACCAGTACTTACTGTACAAGTCCCATATATAAATTACTAATTACTAATACATTTTATTTAAACAAGATACTAAAACCAGATTCAAAACTAGATTCTCATTTAAACAAATATTGATACTGAAAGAAATATTACAAAATTGGACATTTCCTAAATTAATTTTCTTATTCTATGTCAAAATTAGTATAACACCGTATGATAATATAAACATGTTTAAAAAAGTAAAAAAATAACAATGTTAATGTCAATGTTTTTCTATACCACAAAGGTACCTTTATACCAGACCAGGGCATTTTGAGGCCCATGGGCTGTATCTGTCCCTGGCCCTGTGCAAGTTTTTGATAATAATTATTAGAGCAGAGTAATAGATTATAATAGCCTATGTTTTACAGAAATTTGCTAATGACCCTTCATCTGGGCTCATGAGCATTTGGGCCCTCCACCAAATGCCTTGATTCAAATATGGTCCTTTGAAAAAAAAAAAAAAATGCCCACCCTTGCTTTAAACAGCCCTAGACAGTATCCCCTTCTCTCAAGTAGATGTTGACAAAAGTAGTTTGGATTGGTCAATGGTCTCGCTGTGTTACATACTTTAAGTGGTGATAAAGAGGTCTATAAAACTCTTTCTTGACAGTAAACAAGCAACAATAGCAAAGCTTACATCTGTGGCTGCAAGTCAACTGCCACAAATGATGTGATTAGCTGCTTCTTCCATCGAAGGAATGCCTATATCCAAGATCAGTCCTGGCCACAGAGGACAGTCTGAACCAGCAGCTCCCTAAACACACGACTTACTATTTTCAAAAGCAACTCGAGAAACAAGCAGTTTCCAAAGCATACAGTGTGTTAAAACCACACAGCAGTCACCATGTCTGAGGAGCAGACGTTTCTGAGAAATCACAGTGTCCCCACTCCCAGAAACCACAGCCAAATAGAGCAGTGGCTATTTTCAATGTTTATCTGATATATTACATTATGGTGTGTGCAGCGCAAAGTCGGACAAAGGCCTGCTGTAACATCCACTGTCGTGTATGTTTGCCTGAAGGTAGGGCTGTGTCTCTGCGCACCTTTTTGGGTTACCAAGGATCAGGTTGCCTTGTGCTGTTTGGTGTATTCCAGTTGCTCTTCGGGCCAGTGAAGCCATTATGACTGAGATGAATTATGGACTACTTCTCCTTTATCCTAATATATATTCTAGTTCTTCCTTTGTTTTCTTCTATACTACTGCTTCAACTTCCGTACTACAACTATTACTACAACAACAACTACTACTACTACTGATAATAAAAATAATAGTGATAATTAAAAAAAATAAAATAAAATACATTCTATTATAGGTGAGTCAGTTGTTATAGCAGCTGATGTGAAGAAATGTGACCTCTGTGTTACCTCACACTTTGTACAATGTTAAAGCATTCACAAGGACTGACCTGACCAACTACATTTTTACTTTGGCTCACAGCTTTCAGAGAGAGTTATCTGTAAATCAGAAAATTATTTCATGAATATTAAAAACACAGTATTACCACGTCATTCATATATAACATACATACATATTTATACAGACATACAGAATAACCTACATACCTACATTTAGTGTGCATATTTAGTTTTATAACAGCAGGTTACTCAGTGGAAGAATGCTTGTCCACCATGACTGTTGATACTGTTGTTGTGTCCTTGGGCACAAGCCTTGACCCCATCTATGTATGAATGTGGTGTGCGAGAAAATGTTTGTGGTCAGATCACAAATCCAATCTCAGTTACTGTTGCACTGAGGCAGATGTTACGAGACAGCCATAGCGGAGCAGTGTAATTGTGTCATGACACATGGTCAACAAATGAGTGTGATTTTGGCCAAAGCGTGAGCAGGAGCAGCCATGTGTGTCATGTTCTCTAAACACTGACCTTTGTATCCATACATGGTCCTCTCACTATGATGTGTTTTTCTACTCTAAGCACTTATCACAACAGGAACCTGATCCAGCCATTTTATAGTCCAGGGGAAACACGTTGCATCCCCTCAAACAACACACATTGTTTAAACATCCACTCTGCTCTGTGTGACAAATCAACAGGGCAGCGCTCAGTGCAAGGCTGCGAGCAGATCATAACCATGTGGGGCCCTGTAAGTCTATTGTGTCTTTATGAGATAACAGTTGATAGTCCTCTCCTAACATGTCCGGCACGAGAGTCGGGCAGAGGCAGCACTATTTTCAAAGGGGATGAGGTGTTTAATGAGCAGTTGCCGTGGTTACCTGCATGTAAAGACGTCAATGATCTGCCCTCATTAGCTCCTGACAACAACTTGGCCAACATAGGAATTTTTCCTTTTGTGCGTACAACATTACAGATGGAACAAATGTGCTGCTCTATTTTTATCTTCTGTGAGGTCATACAAAGATAAAAAAAAATGGAGGTAGGTGACAAAAAAGCCTTCCCCTCCCAGTGTTTACTTGAGACACAGGTTCTAAAGCAAAAGAACGAGAGACATGAGCTTCCCTGTTGTACACACGTCACAGCTAGTGAATGACAAGTCGCTGCCAGAGGGACAACTGTTAAGTAATACCCATGACGTTTGCTGCTGCTGGGCTGGGCAGTTCAAAAAACATGAATCAACAAAGAAAGCGCACACAAAGCAGGCCAAATCAATGCTATATTAGCTCAGTGATGTAGCATACTCAATCATTTGGAAAAGCCATTTGAAGATTGAGCAGAACACCTGCATTTGGTTTATTGATAGGTAGGGATAGTAGCTTGCCAACCCAGTAAGACCTTTTGTGATCTTTGAACTGAAATTTGTCTGGTTCTCAAGTTCTTCTGGAAAATATTTATGAAAAAATATTATAATTCATGAAGGGATGTCACAATATCAAATTTACAATATTTAGTGTTACAATTACATCCCTATGCAGGGGTACATTTGTAATAATGATAGGGAAGTGTGAGACTGTTTACATACGGGCTGTACAGCCATACCACAAAGAGGCTAATGTCCTCAGTCCTTAAATGAGTAAATCTGAAGTTTTCCAAATACTGTCCTACAGGTTGATGGAAAATGTGCTGCATAATGATGACTGCACTGCTTCACATGGCGATTCTGCCTTCACTCACATTGCAGATGCATGTGTGTCAGATAATCAGATTTACATTCCTGGCCTGGTTTCCACACAGCATGCATGTTTCTCTGTGTAAAGCAGAGAGACTTGCAAAGGTAGTGTAAAAAGAGGCCTTAATGCATACTAAACGTAACAATGACAGTATGTATAAACAGGGACCATGGCTATAGTAAGAGCACAACATAACAAAAGAAAATAACTAGTGCACTAATAAAAATGGGGATTGTTTCCCACTTAAATGTGAATAAACCAACTCTTTAACTAGGAATGAACCGAAAGTTTTCAGCCTGCCTTAACAGTCTAGTCACTCTGTAGTTGCAGGTGTCTCCATGTCCTGCAGCAGCACAGGGACAAAGCATCTCATTCTACTGGGAGCACAGGGACGCCATGGAAACATGAGAGCCACATTCAGGCAGGGAAGGAGAGAGGAGGCACGCACTCTCCTCTCAAGCAGTCTTTTGTTGTCTCCTTGGACCACCTTTCCTTCTGTTCTCGGTTCTGCCCAGGTACGCAGGTAGGATAACACCTCACACAATGTAAAAGAACTTCAACAAGACTGATGCAAACGAAAAATAGCAAAAAAAATAGCAAAAAAAAATCGAAAGGGTTTTGTTAGTTATGTGTTTACCTTCTGAGGTAAGACTGTGGTTTTGCCAGTTTCCCTTGTATGCGGAGTGTCTGCTGCATGCACACTGACATGCTAAATAAGCAACAAGGGCATATGATTTTATTATGCACAGACTTTTTCCAACAAAAATTAAACATCTTGATATATTTTTGATTATCCCTATTCAGACGATATATTACCAATCCACCAGAAATTTGGACTTCACTACTTTGTATTAAAGAGCCTATTGTTTTATGCTGTTAAAGTCTTACCAGCAGAGCATTAGAAAGGGTCATTATGGCACGGATCAGCTTCCCAATGTATTATGGTGCAATCCCATCCCATTTCCTCCATGCAAATAACCAGATTAGTTTCTTATGACAAAGCAAGTGCACTGTGTTTGGGGTTTTAATGGACTAAAATGTCTGAAAACTAGAATCACTATCAATAAGACCATAAAGAATATGTTATACCAAACCATAAAATGCTAAATGGATTTGTAATTAAAAGCAAAAACAGTTCTCAATCAGCTAACATCTGTTGAACAAAGTTGCTGTCATGACAGTCTGTGGCCATAGTACATTTTGAATAACCAAATGTCTGTGTGCAGGCTTAGCGTTAACCTCTTTAACCTGCCACTCAGGACTAACCATCAGGAGACGCCAAGCACGGCCAGTCATGCAAAGCTGTCCCGCTAGCATGCAAATCTAACACCTAACAGAGAAGTGTGCAAGGGCATAAAAAAACACTGAGGGGAGCATAGCATTAGCATATTATGGACATTTGAAAGTGTGTTTCCCAAACAGTAGCAGGTATTTGGTAGGCCTGTCACAATAAATACTGTATCGACTTATCATTCAATATATGAATGCTGGAACAATCATTTTTGGGGGTCAATGTTTATCGTGGGGACTTTTTCTTTGTACTAATTGGACATTTTTTTGTACATTTTATGTATTATGATGAGATTTGAGCTGTAGAGGGTTTAATTATGACTCATTATAGATGCAAACTAACAACTAACTGTTGTGTTCTGTCATTTATTTATTGCAGTTCATATTTTTTTTTAAATAATGTACATTTAGAATACTTTTTGGGGGATAATTCTGCTTTATGGTTTGGTTTCAGTATTATTATTTATCGTCTATATTAACTTCAGCAATATATCGCACTTCAAAATGTGTTATTGTGACAGGCCTAGTATTTGGAATAAAGCTCAGTGGCAATGTGTGCAGATGAGTCAAAGAGAAAGTCACTTGTTCCTCGCACCACTGCATGAGATGTACCCATACCTAATAAAGTGGCCCCATGTGACTTTTTTCTGCTGTAGCAATTGTTTGATGGAATAGCGATACAAGTAATATCTTTAGATGTTATGGACTGGTATAAGGCCTATTTTAATGTTGTTGTTTTTTTTTTTTTTTTAGATTTCTTGTATTATTATTATTATTATTATTATCGCTAATTGTTTTATCTATTAAAGTGGACTGCAGCATTAACCGTCCTTGCCCTGTGCAACAGGGAAAGTATAAGAATTATTGCGGCAAAGTGTGACATGTTTATCAGTATATTTCCATTCGATTAAAAGCTAAATAAAACATGAGGCCAGGTTAGACTGTAGTTTTGGGCTGTGGAGGCTCTATCCACAGCCCAGTGTGAGGCTGAAGCTCATTGACATAAGTACTTGGAATGGAGAGTAGGGGCAGAGCACAGGGACGCAGTAGAGGGCTGGGACTTTAGTAGTGACATGCAGCATGTGTACAACACATGTTGAGTCACCTATGTAATAAGTAGCCAAGTGTAAAAAACAATACAGGTAAAAGCCTATCTTGGGACATAATAGTGTATGTTTGTACATTAGGTTTCACTCATCTAAAATGCGCCAGATTACAGGAATTTACATTTGTAAACCTTCAGACCCCCCTTCCTTAATGATATGCATTACACCAGACTTACAAGACAACATGTAAATGAAGGATGCTTATGCCCTAGAATAGCTGTACTTTCAGTGACGTCCCTGTCCATAACTAAGGGACTTGGCATGCTTGGTGGGTAAACCAAGCTTTGTCTTTCTATATCTGCCATACAACAGACTAGCATTCAGTCTCACATCTACTCGTTAGTATTATGGTTCCTTGTAAATATCTTTATGCACATTCAGAATTAGAATAAAAATTCTGATCCTGTCATAGCCAGGCAAGTTACACAGCTTACAGTCAGCTGCCAATACGATTAGCAGGAGTTCTGATGCATTTTACTAAACAATACAGCCAAACATTGGGCTGAATTGTGAGGTACTAAATAAGAAGTGTGCACATGAGGTGTGGTCCCATTCCCAGGGCCAAACTACTCCTGAGAAGTTCTAAAGAAACAGGTCCTGAAGCAGACGGGAGAACAATGGGCTACAAAACACAGCTGTGAATAAGTGAGCACCACAGTGAGCTACATGTGTGTCTCATGAGGAAATAAGTCACCTATTTGATAGAATAATGCGTGTGTGCTGGTTATTCTATCTTTGGTTATTCTATTCTACACATGGACACAAATGATACAGTATTGTATCTGGATTACCCGTAACAGATCAGTCAGTCTCTGAGTGCCTTAAAGAAGTTCCTGACCACATACTTAAATGGGTTTATTGCCATATTACTTAGCCCTAGGGCTGGGCGATTTTGCCTGAAAATAAAATTGTTGATTTTTTTCTCTAAAAATTATATTTTGGCTTAGATTTTTTTCCTCCTCTCCACTAAAAAAATTCTGCAAACTACAGAAAATGGTCAAAACTGACAAGATTGTATTCAGTGATCATATTTATCCCACCATTGGAGAAATCCCACCATTGGAGAAATCTTTTATGAATGAGATGAAACAAACTATAGCATTAAACATATTAATTTGACGTCACTAATTTCAAAACAGTCAGCGCTGCATGGCCCTGTGCTGAACTTTGGTCCCTGTGACTGCAGGGAGCAGCCTTTCTTACATTTTCAATGCAATTTTCAATGGAAGAAAGTGGGGAAAATAAAAATGTATTTTCTTCCAAACAAACTGATTTGAACTTCAAATTCAATCGATTCGATTAATCGATTTAATTGATTTTTTGTCCAGCCCTACCAAGCCCTAAGCCAACTTCTCTTTTCAAATGAGCAAATTTATTAGCAAGATTGTTAGCCTAAATCTGCTTCCTGTCTCTACTTGTAATGTGAGCATGGGTGCACAGCGGAGCAGTAGATAGAGCTGCTGCCTCACAGCAAGATGTTCCTAAGTTCCGGCGTGGGGCCTTTCTGTGTGTAGCTTGCGTGTCCACCCCCCGGGTGCTCCACTTTCCCCTATCACTAAAAATATGTACAATAGGCATCCCCCTGAGGCCAGGACTCCCCTGAAAAAGATATTGTAAATCTCAGTAGGACGATCTGGGTTAAATAAAGGTCTATAAAATACAAAAAAATGACTACCTCTTCAATACAAAAATGTTGCAATCTGCCGACCACCTAAAATGTTCACCTTCCCTCTTGTGGGATTGTGTCGGGCAAGCATCAACATGCTGACAGGATGTACACTTAATAGAACAGTCAGACAATCATTTTGTGCCACATTTTTCTTACTGCAAAATCATGGTTAACGAGTCACTAAAGGGAAGTTGTAAATCTGAGTTGGTGCAGACACACTCATGTTCAGAGTGTGGAATGTGAGGAGGAAGAGGAGGCAACGAGAAGGGAAGTAAATGCTAAAGCACAAGGAATAAGAGATAAGCAAATAAGGGGAGGAAGTACAAAATACAGAGAGCACAGGAGAAGAGAGACATGGTTTTCCTAAATATAACTAATACAGCAACGTTTTAACATTCCATTACAACAAACCAAAAAAGCAACTTTAAAGGTAGAATAAGTGGTACAGTGGACTCAAGTTATAGTGCAGCAACTTTAAAATAATACTGATATTAAATAGACAACTGACAACAGAACACACTTCAAAAACTACAGTGCTCACTCGCTTGAGACAATCCCTCGCTAACACTGTTTATCCCCGCTGATGGCACTGCATTAATCTTGGACAAAACATTTGGTTGGTGGTGGCTGATGGAGCTAGAACACTGAACTAGTCACTGAATACTATAATATGGTAAAGATAGAGTCTACTGTGTTGAAAAGTTTAGAGACATTATAAGAAAGTTTCATATAGCATGCAGCAAGAGTGCACAGGAGTGTAGAGGAAGCTGATGTTGGTGTGAGAAGTTGAGCTCATTGTGCACAAAGAAAAGAGGCAGAGAACAACCTCATCCAGGGCTTTGTGAAGGAAAGTGATCGAAGGGAAGACTGTGCTTCTCCAGTGAGTGAAGTGAATGGAAAAACATGTCAATGGAACACAAGGAGGGAGCCTGTGAATAAACAGAGCAGTGACTCACCCTTTCTGGGATGAGAGAGAGGCGAGGGCGGGGGCATGGGGTACCAAACTGCCTCCACTCCTGTCTCGTCCAAAAAAAACACCAATGTAGGCATTCATGCATGCTCACGATCCCACTCATGTGTCAAAGCACCGGGACAAGCCGACCATTGTCTAGCCAAACTAGTGCAGGAGGATTGTATTTATAGGATTTGGAGATTGCAGAATGTGTGAGAACTGTTTGAAAATGCTTTGTTTTGAACATTTGTGATTGTTTGATGGAAGCTATAATACAACTACAGTTTCTTTTAAGGTTACATGAGATGATTTAAAGCACTATATTCACAAACAATCCATAGAGAATGAAGTCAATGATTGTAAATGACCACTCAAATTCAAATCATCATACTGCATATGATTAAGCTCATACTTTATTAGAGCTCCAAGGCTTATGTACCTCTGAGATGCTACAGACTTTTTGCACCAAATGTGGCAGCAAATGTGAGAGTAGACCTTCCAGAGGAAATACTTTGAATGAAAGGCCTATCTCATGAACGACCGAAACAACAGCTGGACCTCTGAGATGCTACAGACTTTTTATACCAAATGTGGTGAAAGACTTTCCAAAGTAGAAACCAACCAAAATAATCAAACGGAGTCAATCGAGATGGCGACGTGACCAACGTTTGCGGCGGCCTCTACCGACACCTTTTTTAGTGGAACTCTTTAATTCTTTGCCATGCCCGCGGCCAAGTTAAAAGTTGGTCTAACTTCTGCTACTAATGCTCAACAGTTTCCTGCTAACAGCAGTTCGGCTGTTAAATCAGAGACTCTGATTGGACACTATATTACTTTTACTACATCTTCTGTTGCACTGAATTGTGGTGGTTGTGTGAAAAACGATTTCGTTTTTATGTAACACAAAAATGACAAAAAAAACGTATCTAATCTAAATAAAGCTTGTGCCTGCAGTTGGTAAGATTCAATTTGGTTGACATGCTTTTAAACTCTGGATACATTCATAGATTTGACATCAAAGTCTTTTCATGGTTCAGCATGGAAGCACACTGTCATGTGCTCTTCATATCCATCTTACAAAAAGAGGCCTCCAGAATGGACACACTCTTATACAGTAATCCTCATAGTCAGCTGATGGGGGCAGGCATCTTACAGTATTCTAAGAGTCTGTAGTCAATGTTACAATGTCAATATGAAACTACGGGAAACCAAGATAAGGAAGATCATGTGATACTGTCTTTCCAAATTTGACACATTTGAAAAAGACACTATGCACTTCTATATTGCCCGTGGTTTGCTGACAAGAAAAGAAAATTCGCCTGAGCGACCTTTTTGTAAGAATGAAGTTATTGTCAATACTTGTCAACTGCTCCTCTCCAAACCACTTTTCAACAATGAGATAGTCACTCACATAAAGAGAGGAGATTGAATAAAAGGCCACAGTCTCACAGAAAACTCAGAGAAATAACAGTAGAATGTAGTGTTGTCACAATACTAAAACATCAAACTCTAGTCTCGATACTCAATATCAATTTAGTCAATAGAATGTGATTTTCAACATTAAATTGTAGTTTCTTTTATATTACCTGTGGCCTTATATCTGTGTAATCCATCATTCATCCAGGTAGGTTCCACAGTGGTCCATGGGCGTATACTAGTCTATGTGGTCTTATACTTGTTTTGATGCAGCTCATTCTGAAGCTATTTAGAAAAGGTTCATTGCTATATTGTGAATGTGACTTTTTAAGTATTGATACTAGCTCAAATGAGTATCTAGTTTCGATACTAGTTTTAGCATTGATTAATTTCTGATTTTCAATACTTTTGACAACCCTAGTACACTGCAGTTTCTGTTTTTGACTACTGAATATAAATATGAATACTGTGAACAGTGGTAGATTTCCTTTTATGTATATCTAAGGGCAAGGTTAAAGAAAGTTATTGTGTAGTTATTAAGAACTTATAACGTGACTGGGAATATGGGTATGTAGATTACAATCTCTTTACAAGTATGACACACAGAGACATGCACAGAATAGGCATTCACCTGCAGAACGCACACGCCCAGTTTTACCTGAAATCACTCACACTTCCTACCTTGGTGTCAACAATAGAGCAAGCCATTTGCTTGACATAAGCCAGGTCTGCAGTCTGAGGCATGAAGACAGACTCCCTGGTCAATCCAATCTGGATGAAGAAGGACACCCCTGCTGGAGTGGGGGGCCCACTGGGCATCACAGTCCCCCCAGGACCCTGCCCTGATAGCATGTCTATGATAGGACTGGGGGGCCCTTGTGGCATCACAGCTGTAGTTGGTGGAGAGGCCCCCCCAGGAGGGAAGAACATCATTCCCCCAGTGGGCATACAGGGGCTAGCATTAGCCATATAAAGTCCTAAGTGGCAGAAGCCTCAAGCTGTCAGCATGTGCACTCCCAGATGCAGCCTAAAGCCCAGACAAACCCCCAACTCCTCCAGGTCAGAGTGAAGAGCCACGGTCCATAGAGATACAGCACTGTAGGAGTCCTACTCAGTGGTGTCCTGTGTGCACTCCCTCCCTCACGATCAAGAAAGTCCTTATCCAGGAAGTAAAGCGCACCACTTCACCTTCTTTGTGGTATTATGCAGCCAGAATTCAATCAAGCAGAGTGAGACCGAGGATCCAAATTGTCTCTGGTGACTCTCGTCTCCCACCTTCAGTGCGTTTTCAGAAGTTTTCTTCCACAAAGGAGAAAGTCCAAACTCGATTGTGAAACTCCCTGTCGTATGATGGAAACAAACAGCAGCAACAATGCAGAACTTTGTTTTTCTTTTCTCCAGTCCAGAGTGACTTACAAAATGGCCTCCTTAAAACAGGAAACTGTGAGAATGGAGCGTGAGCGCAACAGGCTGCACTCTTTTTACAAGTTTTGCCTCTTTCAGTTTCAGCCCCAGATCAGACTTTATGCGCAAAAAGCAGACAGGAGAGGGAGTTGTAGAAAAGCTCGAGGACCTCCCACTCCCTCCCCGATTCCCTGTACCGCAAGAGAGGAAGTCAAAAGATTGACAATCCTTTTGACCAATAAGCATTCAGTACACTCCTCCCTCCTCCCCCTTTTTTCACTTCTCCTTTTCGCCTTGCCTTACTTTCCAAAAGTGTTCCTGGATCAGTTTACACTGTCTGAATACGGTTTCTTCTCCACGATCTATCTTAACCCCCCGCAATCTCTCTTTAATTTCTCTGACCTTCTATTACGTATTTCTATGCTCCAATGCGACCGATATCATGAAAAGTTGAGAATCTACTTCACCTGTTACACGTCCATTACAGTGCAATGCTTTTTATCGCCACTGAAGGGCAGCCTATCCATATGAATAATATAACTACTGTTAACTACTATTGCTACTGCTACTAATAACAATAGTGTAACATTTTTAAAAAGCTACTGTCAAATTAATTTACAATAAAAAGTCTAATATTAGTACTAATAGGTTAATAATTAGCTTTTTCTGTAATTAAAGGATGTGAGACTTTTGCAGAAAACGGAAAAATACACAATAAAACAGTTCACTGTACAAAATCATTTTCTTTCTAATTGACATAAAACAGAGGGCCATGAACAAAACAATGTCATTTGATACAAGCAAGGCTGCAGTTCAAAAATATATAATAAAAACAAAATTATTAAAAAGCAGGTCTCTAATACCTTATAGTTGGAGGAAATAAGTTTAATTACAGCTTAATATGGTGTACAAATTATCACACAGTGATAAGTTGCTAATAAAAAATAAAATAAACATTAAGTGTCCTTTACCTTGGCCTCTGACTGTTTTTTTGGGGTTTTTTTTAAACGTTTTTCTCTTTTTTCCTGCTTTTTTTAAGTAATACATTGCCATTAAGAATTACATTTATTCTAGTCCTATCAAGAAAGGATGATCCACTTATGATACTATGATACTTATTCTTATTACACCTTAATATTTCAGATCATTTTACAAAGCAAAATATCATGTACATTGACAGCAAGAAGTGGTATGTTTATCCATCGTTTACAACCGCTAAAGTGTTGCCTAGATTTGTCTATTTAATGTGTTGGACTAAACCAAAATACAGCAAGTACCCTTTTACTTCAGATTGGATTATGTACCCTGTTTATAAACCACTGCAAACAAAACACAATGAAACATAGGACAATGTGGAATACAATAGACAATGAAACAGATAAGACAGATGTGGCAATGATAAAATAACAATTGGTTGGTAGCAAGAGAATGGTTAGGAAATTTTCACTAACAAACGTGTCGCACAGCGAGATGGGATTTTATTGTTGCTGTTGAAGACATCCTATTGTTTTCCTAAAGAGTAAATTAAAAGAGACTGATTTATTCTGTGGCATTTTCCCACCAGATACCAGCTGCGCACAAGAACCTAAGAATGAGTAAAAATATACATGTTAAATGAATAAATAAATTCAACCTGGCACAAAAGACATTCTGTAATCCGTAATCTGTTTCAATGTTTAGGTTGAAATGATGATGGTTTCAGTCTGTACACTCCTTTTCACTGTGAATATGTAGCCACATCATACAATGGTTTTATACATGTATGTGATGTAAAACTAGATCATCTGTGGCCTAAATGACTGACACAGGCAGTATTACACAAACACACATCCCTGATTCTGATTCATGATCAGTCTCTTGTAGCACCAAGATTGAATTAGTGCGTACACACACACAGTCCGTCAGACACTGAAGTACAACAGTACAGAAAAAGCACCCAATCATACGCTTGGCTTCATTTGCATGGGACATTGTGTTGCCTTTTTCCATCTGAGTGCCAGTATAATTTCTATCTAGCAGTAGTAAAAATGAATTCTCAGATTTCCTAATTCATAAAAATTCCCATATACATCTGGCTTTGAAACAAGTCAGTTCAAAAGGGGCAGACTCCTGGGGGCATAACACTGGTTAGCAAGTCTCTATAAGCAGAACAAACATTCTCCAGCTCTACTTTTGTAACACCACACATTCATTCTGGAGTCTTTGGAATGTAACGCATTGAATGTCAATGCAGAGATCATTCTGATGTTACCACTTTTCACACTTACTGCCTTCAGCCTTACCCTTTATGGCGACAGTATCCATGAAGCCACAAGCAAGTTAACCAATAAAAACCCTAAACAGGCAAGTGATGTAACTGTGCATTTATACTTTGTGATTCTCTTATATAATGCTTAGCAGTAAGCGCTCAAACACACAGTGCTTTGCAATACCATCAGCCCACAAAAGAAAGCACAATGGATTTATGTAGTGTAAAAAGTATTAGTCCAAAAAAACTGAGCAGCCAGGATCCTTTAAAAAACATTACAGTATAAGAAGTCATTGAGGCATCACAAAACGGTGAGCTAGAGAGCTGGTGTCCTGTGGTGCCAGCCCAGCCAGTGGGCTGTTGGACAGTTGTGTGTGACAGTGTTTAAGCAGGGCAAAAATTGTCCATGAGATTCTTCGGTTGTAGTTACAAGTCTCTGGAAAAAAAACAAAACAAAAACAAAAAAAACATAAAACAATGTTACAGTATACTTTACTAATACTAAGACTACTAAAACTTTACTATACATTTCAAAAACACACAAGACAACAAGTCAAGCCTACTAAATAAACTGTTCCCAAAACTAATGAAAAATAAATTGTGACTTCATATTCCATAGGAACTTCCACAGCCATATCCTGTCCTCCCATCTCACCAGACAAAGATCTTGGCAAGTGCATCTGCGCCGGCGCTAGCAATAAAGGGTTGGGAAGAGTGGAAGGCCACATCATGTATGGCCTCGTCGTGTTTCTTCCTGTGGGCCGTGATCTCCTGCACGCACGTCCTGTTGTCGAGCATCCAGAGGCGCACTGAGCAGTCATGGCCTGTGAGGGGCGGAGACAAAGAGAACAAAGCTACAAAGTACTATTTACGAAACAGAAACCATTGTCCTGTTATCTCTCTTTAAAATGTAATATTATAGTTATATAATGTTTAAAACATGATGTAATCCCTCATTCGTCCAGGAGTGTTCCAAGACGAAGAATTTATCCTGCCCAAAATGAGGACAGCCCTCCTTCTAGCTCCTCAGACTAGTACCTTCAGAATTGACAATGGCTTACAGATAGTAGCTGAAAGATCTTCATTTTTAAAAAAACATGTTTAGATCAAATTGTATCTCTAGAACTTACTGCCTGAGATGAGGTAAGTGCCTTTCGGGTCTGTAGTGAGACAAGTAACTGCATCCAGATGAGCCACCATTGAATGAACAACTTTCCCTGTTAAAACACACACAAACAAAGATGAACACTATATGTAACAGTAGGGCCAAATTAAAGCTCCGTAGATACCTGTCTTGTTGTCAGCGAAGCGTATAGTTCGATTCTCATGTGCCGTGATAGACACAGCCTCTAAAGGGTGGCTGACTACACGGTTTATCAGTTCACTGCCTGTAAAAATATGTGGATTAAAGTTAGAAAAATACCACCAATCATGTAAAATGTTTTATTCCTTGTATATTTTGAGAGGAGTCTAAAAGCTTACCATCCTTGGTCTCTGTCTGTAGTGTAGTGACACTCTGCTCTGTGTTGAGGTCATAAATCAATGTCTCACCACCATCATAAGACACCACGATTTGGTTAGGATCAGTAGCTACAAAAGCTACAGAGGTTGGCGTGCCATGTTCTAGAAGTAAAATATAAATAATACAGTTATAATAATAATAATAATACAAGCTAACAATATTTATATAACCACAAGGATACCTCTCTCTTTATTGAAGACAGACAGACATGGGGCAGAGTTCTGAGGGTTCCAGATTCTAATGGTGCCATCAGCTGAACACGAGGCCAAGCGATGGTGCACAGCAGAATATGTGAGACCCCACACACTATCCTCATGACCGGAGAGCACACTGCTCTCAATGCTGGGATCTGGAATAAACACAAGACAGAGCAGCATGTAACACTGCTGTCAATAATTTACCATCCACATCTAACGTTGGGAGTCATTTACCATAATTGTCATAAGGATCCACATTAAGGTCTGGCATCTTCCAGCAGCGAACCGTTCCATCTAGACCTCCACTGTAGCAGGTATCCCCATCCTCACCAATTGTGAGAGACAGTACAGCACCACTAAATGGGTGGAACAAATTATTTATAAATGACGTACTTGCCTAAACAAATTACAATACTGATAGTATAATCGATACACTACCATTATATGCAATACCAATGTACAGAATTTAAAGGAAATGTATGTAGCCCACACTGTTACTGTTTTAAAGAAGGTTATTGCAATCACAACTGAACCTAGGTTGCCAGTGCCTAAACCTGCAGATAGAGGATACATACAAGTTTTTTTCATTATCAGTATATGGACAGGCCATGCCTCAAAATTCACTCACTGAGCTTCAGAGGCTGCACTAGCACTGTTTAATGATTGGCCGCAGGTGCTGGGGTTTAGGTAGTGACAATTCAGATGGGAGAGTCCTTTTAGGGTTAAACCAACTGGATTTCAGCTTTCAAACTGACGACCCAAATGTAAGGCTCATAACTTGGCCATCATGTCCAATTTTTTGTAGTGAAGAACAAATCAAGATTACTATTGTTACCTGTGAGAGCTACATTTGACTTGAACATGTCTATCTCGTATCAGGAGACACAGATAGATCATGTTTGTGAAATTTTAAATCAAAATCGTACATATGGTTCCTTTAACTCCTTCATTTTCAACCAGTGTGCCTTGAGATATTGCCAGATGTGCCTTGAACTAATTTCCAGTTTCAATGAACCAATCACACATGGATTCAACTGAACAATTTACCATTTAGGAGTGTCTTTAGCAAACTTCTGCACCACAAACAAAGGCAAAACGACCACCATTGCCAAATTAAAAAAAAAAAAAAAAAAAAAAAAAAAAAAAAAAAAAAAAAAAAAAAAAAAAAAAAAAAAAAAAAAAAAAAAAAAAAAAAAAAAAAAAAAAAAAAAAAAAAAAAAAAAAAAAAAAAAAAAAAAAAAGCACGGACAATATTCGTAACATTATATACTGCTTTAACTTACCTGTGTGCTCTGAATGTGTAAATAGGCTCAACATCCAAAGCTGCATTTCTGTGGAAAAAAAATAATGTTACAGTCATGAGTCATACTGCCTCTTTATGTTACCAGCACTGTACTAGAATAGTACTTAATTTAATATCACATAGTATTTAATCTCACTTTTTTGAGTGCATTGCCTTGTTGAGGTTCCACAGCTTTAGTGTTCCATCTTCAGAAGCTGTGAGCAGCACTGCTTGGCTTGGGTGAAAGGTCATAGCACGAATGGCATCAAAATGGCTGCGTAGTGTGAAACGTGGATTCCATGTCTTCTTAAACTCTTCTCTGTTGTCATGCATCTAGTATGAAACGGTATTCATCATATATGAAATATATAAGTATATCATTTATAGATTGTATTTATTTATCAATTTCTTCGTATTTACATCCAAAGAGAGATCGTTGTCATTGGCAACAGTGAGATCTGCCAGTTCACCAAGGTTCATGTCACCTCCTCCAACAGCATCCATAATGAACACATCAGAGGGGAAACTGAGGGCGCCACCTTTAGGTGTAATCATGGAAACACAGAGATTGTTAAACTTTGGAAAGGTTTAACTTGAATTCAAACTAAAATCACAGAAGCATAATAATTAATCATTTATATTAATGCAATATACAGCTATTTACAAAACATACAATGATAACTAAAGATTTACCAAATGTAGAGAAAAGGGTTGAGCAATGAAAACTGTAAAAAGAAATATTTTACTTGGATTTTAGGACATCTTACCTTCCC
>KN469367.1:66308-76452 GCA_000787095.1 Periophthalmodon schlosseri
AAAATCTGCATTATAAAGACAATTAAATGTGACTTTACACAACAATATAACCCTTTGCTACATGAGTCCAGATTGCTCAGTTGAGGAGAATCTGATTATATGAGTTTATATGTAAAATACTGTTGTACCACAGACTTCATATCACGTGTGTGTGCTGCATAATGGGGACAGCACCCACATATGAGCCATGTGCACTGTTTGTAAAGGGCTTATGTCAATCACCTCACCTCTTGATTTGTTCCTCGATTTGTCTGACCAATAACGACTCTCCTCCCGTTCGCGGCTCTGGCTCTGGGAAAGTGTCACTGGGTGGAGGTCCATTTGCCTCTGGACTGCTTCGTCCGAGCAGGGAGCGCACACGTTTGGATCGCATATCCACAATTGTGTCTGAATACCCCACTTCCTCTAGATATCTGTAATGGTAGAAAGAATATTGAGTCTATTAAATCGTGTGATATTGTAATGTGAAGTTGGAATAAAAGCAGCTGATCCCTTACTTGCGTAATAGTTGACGTCCCTCATTCCAGGACATCTGATTGGCTGGTTCAGAGTCGGACTCTGCTGGTCCATTGGGAACTAAGAACACAGATGGGTCAATGGTGATGCAACAAATAGTGCAAAAGAAAATATAGTGGGAGCTGGTCGTTTGAAAATACTTTATTTTCAGATCTGTTACGCAACTAAAATACCTTGGTCTGCCTCCGTTTCTGGCTTCTTGTCTGTAGGGCTCTGATCATTGCCTGTCTTCAGTTTCTGGTGTTTAGCTCTGCAATTTGACAAGCATCAAATCAGAATAGAATTCAAAAGAAAACAACCACTTCAATCTACACTCACACATCAATATACACGTGTATGCACAAAACAAAGCTACGTAAACGTACCTCTCTTGTTTAAGGGCATATTCCAGCATTTTGATCCGTCTCACCAAGTCCTGCTTCATATTCTCTTGGCCTTTTCTCTCACCCTGAAGAAATGCCACCTGAGCCTGAAAAGCACATGGATAGATGTGAGTGTAATAAAAATGCCTTTGCATAATTGTCACTGCATAGTTTAAGTATTCAACTACTTGTCAACTGCTATATCTCTTGAACATACTTTATGTTGTTATTTCTTGCGGAATAGTCTAAAACTCCTATCTTATAGAGGAGGGTATTGTTCGACTTAAAAGCAATTGCTCATGTTACCAAAGTCAGGAATACTGGAAAAAGGGAATCTGCTGATGAGTCATTCTGATGGTATTCAGATATAATTTGGCACTTTATTAAAATATGCTTGCACATTCCCGATGATAGATTAAGAACACAGGAAAAGACACTGCAAATGGCAGGAGTCTGCATCCTCTACCCAACAAGAAAAGCTGTCTTTGCCTATTATATTGCACTTAAGCAAATAATAATAAAGCACTTCTGAATCATCCGCCTGCTTCATGTTCCATGGTTGGGGCATATTTTTGCGCCACCTCATATGGACAAGTCACAACCTGTAAATGTGTAGATAACCATTGAATCTTAAGTTCCTTGGTTCCTTACCAACATTTTAGCGGTCAATCAGCTGTTCTTTGAAGATGACAAACACAAACATTCCTTCAATGACCACAAAAGACCAATTAAATTTGAACCTGACAATGGATTCATTCTAATGTGCCATTTTATTCTATTCCATTTAATAAAGCAGAATTTTAATTTGGAGTCTTATGTTAAAGACAATTTCAAGCGCCTTCCCCTACCAAAACAAAAAAAAACAAAAAAAAACACACACACACACCCACACCTGTTTTGTGAAGTAACTGTCTAATGAAGCATAATGAAAATTGCTCATTGTGTTGAATTACGACAGGACAAGACCAGTGCCACCCGTCTCTTGTGTTTGCAAACCCAGAGGCCTGCATATCTGTCACTGAGACACAAGACCACAGGTGGACCCAATACTTCTGTTATCCAGCACTGATTCTACAACACAGCTTCTATTACTACTTTAAAGTTTAATGAAGTTTTTGAGTGGTTTAATTTTTGCCTTTAAATTGGAAAAAAAAACAAACTTGAGTTAACAACAAAAACAACCAATTATGCTGCGATTCAGCCAGACTCGAGAGCAAAGATGGTGCTAAATGTTTCCAAGAAACCAGACCACATCCAGCAATGTGTGCACACATCAAACCAGTTTCCAAACAAACCATAATAGCAAACTGGACTGCCTTTGACTTGAGTCCTACTCTTCTGAACACTCGCATATACAACATGTCTGTACAGCCAGTGGGTATTTTTCATAAATATTTCAACTAAATTCTATTTTTAACATAAGTGGGAGAAAGAGTTGGCAAAATGGACAGAACAAGAGGACAGCGGGACTAACATATGCTTTAGGTTTAGGGCATTTAATGTAGATGTCCAGGTGTCAAAAAAGATTAAAAGTTTATAAAAAGAAAGACTTTGCTTTTGTGCTGCTTCTCTTGCAGAGACTGTAAGAGTTGATCACCCTGATACATTCCACCACCGGGATTGTTTTTTCATACAAATGTTAATGGTAACTCTACCTTATTTTAATGGTGGTAGTGGTACACAGCGAGCGTGTATAGGCCACCGCGAAGGCTGTAATTGCTGTATTTTCGTAATGTTTATGAGCCAAGATACATCAAGTAGGTCAAATATGAGAATGTTTCGTGGACAAGACCAAACTGGGAAAGGCATCGAGAGATTAGCAGGACCATTAGCACGGATGTTAGGCTGATGTTTGCTGTAGTAATAACACATCCTCTTCAGTGTAATAGGTTAGCCCGTTAGCTTTGTGTGTGATTCCATTGCACAATGGGGGATAAAAATAGATGCCCACTGTAGATGTTATTAGTCATCACTCATATCAATTATAAGCTAAGTGTAGTGGAGATTTACCCGGAGTTCGTCTCTCTCCGCCTCCCAGCGGTATTTCTCGGCCTGGAAACGTCCCCACTCGTACTGGATAAAGTGGAGGATCCCAGGAAGCGTCATTCCCGAGTCCCCTTCGTGTAGCTCCCTTAGCTGAGATCCAGGCATTGGCCCAGGCATAGACCCAGGCAGGAGGCCCACCGTAGCCGCCGCGGCTCCTGGTACCATGGCCCCGGTGGCGGAGTGTGCTGTCGCCTGGCTCGGTGCTGCTTTGGGCCCATTTGGGTTGCGTCCTGCTATGCTGCTACCAACGCTGCCGCCAGAGTTGGGGTTTGGTCCTCCGCCGGATCTGTCCGCCTCCATTTTCACCGTTCACCCTTCCCTCTGGACAAGGAGGTGGACACGGTTTGTGTTATTGTACAAACAATAACAAAAGTAGCCCGCAGCTGTCTTCTTTCCAGAGGCACTTCACCATAAGCTACCCTCCTTTCTTCTTATTCTCACGCACAGAAATTACTATTCTTCAGTGCGTAAAATACTACACTTCCGTATGTCGCACTTCAGAGTAAAAGCTGTACGCTGAGAGCGGCTGAGAGCCTCAAAAACGCAGTATGTCTAAATAACAAACATTAACATGTCTGCAGAAAGACTGAAGATGGAATAAAGCCCACTGGCCATGCATGAGGCATGTGTCTATACACATCTCTCTGGCTCACCGAATATTTTGTTTTAAGGAAAAAAATCTTATTGGATACGCTACTTTATTTTGAAGAGGTAAATTTAAAGCAGGAATCAGAAAAAAATCAGTCGCTTGCGGTAAGGGCTGGTTGCTAAAGCAGATTTCTATGGCTAAAGCTAGAGGTAATATGCCCGGGATTCCTCTTCGTGTAACTGTACTACTAAAAATGACAGCCTGATGCAAGGTATGTACGGCATTGTAACGGAAATAGCATTTATTTTGTTTGTAACTAATGTTTGTGTTACCTGCCATGTGGATCAAAGTAGCATCACTGTCTATTGCAAGTGTTACTGTTAGTATGTCTTAAAATGCACATATGACCGTCTGCATTTATCTGAAATATTTTAGTTAAAAGCATTTAATGGTTTATTTGCAATTCATGTTTTTGTATTGACTAATCTAACGGAGATTGGTACAAGTGCACTCTTGTATGCTTGATTGACCAATCTGACATTGAGATTTATCTTTATCATCAAATGCGTTTTAAACTTAGAATTGTTTTACCTGTTTTCCAGCTTACTCCCCTCCTGCACTTGAAAGGATCACTACACACATGGGTGTATTGGACTATTTAATGTCAGTTTACAAATTGTGAGAGAAATTGCCATGCGCATTAGTTTCTGCCAGGGCTTGTTAACCGCAGCCATCATCCTGAACCTCCTCGTTCTCTACTATGTGTCACGAGCTCAGCAGCAGATGTTGGAAAAGAGAAAGGAACTAGGCCGGGGCACCAAGAAGGCATCTTTGCAGGGATCAAGTCTTGGGAGTGACCTAGGCATATTGGCTGGGCACGCAGGTGCATTGGACAATCATGGTCGAAGCCCTCGAGTAACAACACTTCTTAGAGAGTTTGAAAACTTTGAAAATTATGTAACAGATGTGGCTAATTCCTTTCTTCGACAAAGACCTGAACTACCTTTCCTTGTGGTTGCGGACACTTCTCCTTACCCTCCACTTGTGCTTCCAGAGGGCACTCGGCTTCTCCTACTCTTTCCGAGCCCAGATCAGCCTCCACAGGCTCACAGGCCCGAATTCCACATCCAGACAGAGTTTGTCTTCCTGATTCCTGATGGTGTTGAGTTGGAGCAGCCTCGAGTGATAGAAAGACTGATCCGGGAGTTAGAAGGAGAAGGCGGGGGCCCTGTGAGGCTAGTAGCTGCCCCTGTTTTGACCCGGTCAGCAGTGCAGTGTCTCCATCTGAGAGTGAACCTCAGAGAGTGGACCGCCACATACTCCCCAGCTGCTTCTGGGAGCAGTGGAAGTGTCTGCACGGCTTTACAAGGTGATGCTGTAGTCCTAATGCGCACAGAAGACCTCTTTAACCTTTCTGTGCCACTTGGGCAGCCTCTTTTCTCTGCTCTTTTTATTCAGACTGCTCTCAGAGGGTGGAAGGTGAAGCTGCTGGAGAGTCCCTGCTTCTCAGCTAGCCACAGACCTCTGTTCAGCTCGGCTCACAATCAGTGGAAGGCTGACACTCGACTGAAGGAGGCCACTGGGAGGCTCATGAAGAGTTTTGGGTTAAAACGTCTTCTTCTACCTGAAGGAAAGGAGCAGTGGTTCGGATGCAGTAAAGAAACACCACGATGTTTTGGTACGGTACAGGAGAACACACCAGAGTATTTATACCTTGATCGCTGGACACCGCCATGCTGCCTGAAAGCGCTACGAGAAACCACTAAGTATGTAATTAATATTCTGGAAAGCTCAGGTGTGCGGTACTGGCTAGAAGGCGGGACCCTTTTAGGTGCCGTTCGACATCAAGACATCATTCCGTGGGATTATGATGTGGACCTGGGGATTTATTTGGAAGATGTACCTAACTGTGATCATCTAAAGAATCTAGACTCTGGGTCTTTGGTAGATGCAAATGGTTATGTCTGGGAGAGAGCAGTGGAGGGAGATTTTTACAGAGTTCAGTACAGTGAGGCCAATCACCTCCATGTTGACCTGTGGCCATTTTACCCCCGTAATGGTGTTATGACAAAAGATACATGGACAGATCACAAGCAAGATGTGGAGTTTCCGGAGCACTTCCTGCAACCACTAGTGCCAATATCTTTTGCTGGTATCACTGCCTATGGACCCAACAACCACCGTGCATTTTTAGAGTTGAAGTTTGGAGAAGGTGTGATTGAGAACCCACAGTATCCTAATCCAGCCAAGAAAAGACTGGACAAAAGTAAATTATGAAACAAATTTTGTCAATATATGAATATGGACTAATAACTGTGTATTGCAGGAGGGATGTTCAATGTTTAGAAGGGACTTGGACATTACAAACCATTTTAACAACATAAAAGGTTATTTTTAGAATAAGATACTGGGAGTGCTCACCCAGATCACAGATAAGTTACACTGAAAAACAGGTGCTCAACAAGTTCCTTAGAGGGCAGATACTGCAAAAGGATGAAAAAGATCCAAGGCACTTTGCCCCGATGCAGACTCTGTGAATATAAAGCAAAAAGACAGCGCATCGGACCTTTGTCATCCTTTTGCATAAAAGGTTATTTATTCTACATTAGGTTTTGAACACGTTTTGTTTAGGTTTGCCATGTGCAATATGCATATGGCTGAAAATAATTTCAAGATATATCTCTGTATTGTGAGTGATCATATAAGATGTATACATTTAATGTGCAATGGTAATGGCCATCTGTAAAATGTTGATCACAGTGGTGCACATAGTTCATGTCCCCAAACCTCAAACTGTATCAGGCTATAGTGCACTATAATGTTTAACTTATTTAAATAAAACATTGTGCCATCTTTTAAAATTGCTTGTGTTTCGTTTATTTAAAAAAAAAGAAAACAAAAGCTTCTTGTTTACATTTACTTCCAAGTGCACAATGGATGTAATTGCCACTTTTGGACGCTAGGTGGCAGATCAATCATAAAAATCTTGAATTAGCTACTTGTAAATGTACATTGCATGCTACATGTATTATTAGACCTCATCATATGTCATCTCATAGCAACACTCAGGAAGTTATGCTGAATGTATGGGAAAATACCTTGTACTACAGTAGAATTTACAAACAAAAATATTAAAACAATGTAAGAAAAGGCATTTATTGATTTACCTAATGACCATAGGGAACAGAACAGAATCATGACACAATCTATTCAAATAAAAGGTAACAAAACCATATCAAGACATACAATTTCATTCTTAAAGCAAAAAAAACAAGCAGGTATTTCAGATTGTGTATCATGTACAAGAAGACAACAGATTATCAAATTCATTTAGCTTTATGAAAAAAAGCCTTAAGTTTAGCGAGTTGTTAGATTGGTTTACCCATCACATGATTTGTTGCATTAAACTTACATTTCTTCAAAAGAGTACGGTACGTAACAGAATAAATGTTTTAATGTCTGGAGTTTGAAATGAAAATGCTCAAACTATTACCATATATATTAAGCAAACAGATTTTAAAAATTGCCTAAACGAACACTACAAACACATTATAAACTGTAGACTCTAAAAAAGCCCTCTTTGGATCGTCAACAATATTGAAAATAACTTGTAACGATATTCATTTAATTTTTTTGTTGAACTGAACACAACTTTATCTCATCAGGCAACAATGGTGTAGGCCCAGCAATCCACTGTCAACAATGCAGCAATAAAGTCTTACCTCACACCTATTACATTCAGAACTCTACAAACTCATCAACACCAACTTTGTGCGTTGCAGTTTGTGCTTTGACGCAGTTTTAACGAAACAGCATCTCCATATTATTCAGTGTTTTTAGTCCAGCAGCCAGCGTTGGTGAGATTTTTGGTCTTGGAGTATGGAGAGCAATTCGGCACAGTTGTGAAGAAAGTTAAACCTGAGTCACAGTGATTGCCATTGTTTCTTATGTCCACCAAAGTGGCAGAAATGTTCGGAGTGTTCCATGAATGGGTCCTTGAGACGATTCCTTCATTCAGTGTTAATAATAAAAGTAGTGTGAACAGCATAAATAAGATCAAATAGTCTCCCCTCTGAACAAAAGCCAATGGGTCATTAATTTCTGACAATAAATATAAAGCTTCAGATCCGAGAAAAATAAATTGTACATAACAATACACTTTTGGCTCTACTTGCATATTTAACGGAAACTAAAAGTAAATCCTTTACACAGAAAACAAACAGTATATATACAAAATCTGTAACCAATATTATAGTTAGGACATAAATGAACTAAACTTACAAAATTAGGTCTCTACAAAAATCTGCATATTATTTTAGTTGAAGACTTCAAAAAAAAACAAAAAACAAAAAAAAAAAAACCTTTAAGACATGTTTTGCATTCTCCTTCAGAACAAGGTCCATATAACACATTTGACTTGATAAAAACCTGTATTAACCTGGTACTTTCAGGCGAGCAATGAATGTGTCTTATTGCCCACGAGGAGGCCTCATGAGAAAGCCATAAGCCCCATTATCAGTGTTTTCTGTAACATCTGTGACTTAAAATTATGTTTTAGATGAAGTGTAAGAGTGCCTGTTCATCTCAAACACTGACTTTAAAAAGTAGAAGCACCAGTCCATGTACCGTTCCCAAAATGTAGTATAGAAAATATCTTTTAGCAATAAATATTGTACTGTTACATTTTAACTTAGACTTATGAAAATATTAAAAAGTGGTTTGATGGACAATTATTAAAGTAATAAAGAGTTATGTTAAAAACATTACATGACAGACTCTTTTTCATTAGGTCTGGCCTCAACTCCACGTTTCTCAATGAGAGGCGAGTGCTCCGGTGCAGACTCTGCCTGGCCCACCCTGACCTCACTCAAGGCCTCTCCTCCATCTTTGGATGTGCGGTCAACAAAGTGTTGCAGAAGGCCGGCTCCAAAGGCATCTCCCTCCACATTCAGCACTGTGCAGGTACGATCACTGCAAGAACACATGCAAAAGTAACATTTAGTCGAGTATATTGAAGCTAATAATAACAATAACAACAACAACAACAACTATTATTATTATTATTAACTGAAAAACTCACACAATCCAATCAACAGCAAGGATCAGAGAGATGTCATTTGTGGGGAGCCCTATTGCCTCGAGGATGATGGCTAGAGTTAAAACTCCTCCAGCAGGTATGCCCGCTGCTCCTACACTTGAAGCTGTGGCGGTCACTCTGTCAGCAGCAAAGATTTGTGTTATTAGTAAAAAATATAATTGCTAAATATTTCTTTGCTGGTGCTTTCGCACTTACAGAATGGTGATGATCTGGATGAAATTTAAAGGAGTGTTGTTGAGCTGAGCGATAAACACTGCAGCCACACACTGGAAGAGAGCCGCTCCATCCATGTTTACAGTTGCTCCAATGGGCAAAATAAATCTGCTGATATGCTTGGATACTCCATTTTTCTCTTCCACACACTTCATCATTAAAGGCAACGTGGCAGAGCTGGCAGAAAAAGAATGAATGTGTTGATGAAGACCTTACAACGTAACAAAACTGGTAAACACCAGATTAAGCCTGAAAATAAGACCTAACTCACCTGGAGCTTGTGCCAAAAGCAGTGGCCAGAGCTGTGAATATACCCCAGAGGAAGGTGTATGGGTTTTTCCTGGTAATGATGAAGTAGATCGCTGGGAGCACAAGAGCACCATGGATGGCATGGCCAACAATACAGCAGGCTATATATTTGCCCAAGCTGGCGAAGAGTTCTCCGACATTCTCCATCTCCACAATTTTACCAGCTACAAGGAACATGATACCAATGGGGGCATACCTGTAGGTTGGAAGAAATGTTTTTAAAAATGATAAAAGAAAAGATTCTTTGATGTTTTGGGACATTTTTCTGACAACTACAATCTTGATAATATTTTTGCACATTTGCTTTCTATTTCAATGTGTTTTCCGTTAAAACCGAATGATATTATCTTGTAGGCAACTGTCTACCATCAATGTATATATGACACATTTGAAATAAAACATATATTAAAATATTTACCACATAATCCAGGAAACCAGCACCATGGTGGCTTCATTGAACGAGTTAAAGAACTTAATCAGAATCTCTCCTTCGTCTCCGAGTTTTCTTAGTGCCACACCAAACACAATGGCAAACACTACCAGACCCAGAATATTCATGCCATCCTGGTCTGTCCCAATGGGAACCTGAACACATGTAAGCAATACACACATTAGGTCATTATGTACCAATACAATATTTCCATGAGATTTTGAATTGTTTACCTTCTCCACTGTGATGTTAGAATTTGGATCTGTACTGTTTATCTTGACAAGCTTATAAGCAGTGGCATACTGTAAAGAAATCAGCATTTTAATACTGGTTACATATACACAATTACAATGTTTAATTTCCTTTTTCATGACTGACCGACTGAAAGGCAGCAGACACCAAATTGGATGGAAAGATGTTCCTGTAGGCAGACAAAAGACAAAACATTTAACAGATTAAAAACATTGAAAAGCCACTTCAAACGATTTAGAAACAACTTTTTAAGTGAAACTCATGGGCAGTTAATTAAAAGGCAGTATCACAAGGATGATCATGTGGAAAAAGCTAAGGGTTTACCCATT
>KN469368.1:0-22238 GCA_000787095.1 Periophthalmodon schlosseri
AAGAGGGGAGGGGAAGAGAGACAGGGGAGGAGAGGTAGAGAGAGGCGAGGACAGGAGAGAGGAGGTAGAGAGAGGAGAGTGGAGGAGAGGGAAGGAGAGAGGAGAGGGGAGGTAGAGAGAGGGGAGAAGAGGAGAGACAGGGGTGGAGAGGTAGAGAGAAGGGAGGACAGGAGAGGGGATGTAGAGAGAGGGGAGGATAGAAGGGGAGGAGAGGGAAGAAGGGAGAAGAGGGAGAGGAGAGAGTAGTGGAGGCAGAAAGAGCAGAGGAGAGGAGAGGGGAGGAGAGAGAGGCAAGGAGAGAGGAGGTAGAGAGAGCAGAGGAGAGGGGAGGGGAGGTAGAGAGAGGCAAGGAGAGGGGAGAAAGAGGAGAGGGGAGATAGAGAGAGGGCAGAGAGGGGAGGAGACACAGTACGGAGGAGACTGCTGCATCGCACATGGTTTATTTATGTGCTCAGTCAGCGCCCAGTCATTGTACAGTGAGTCTGCAGCAGGAGGAACTACACTTTTTATAAACGAGGAGAGCTGTGGACATTCTGGAAGTCAAAGTTCAAATAAATCAAGCTGGAGTTTAACCCTTGCCAATCAGGATAAAGTATGGTTTTATGATTCTGAGAGCTCACACTGTAGTACACACTCACAGGTGTCTTGCTGAAGGACACAACAACACCAACTTTACAAACTGAGCTACTGCCAAACTGACAGGGGGAATATTTTGACCAACAGACAAAGTCAGTTCTGGTTGCTTTATTCCAGTTGAGCACTAAGTGATGCTGGGGTTGGACACACCGCCTACAACACATAACCGCACCATCATGAGACACTCTGTTGAATGCTACTGGAAGTTGCCAGAACATTTTGGTGAGCATATTAGCTTCTGTCAGACCAAAAATAATCTTGTAAATTAGTTTTTTATCTGCATCCCCAGATACAAGGTAAACATGTTTTGTGTTTTCATGATTTTAGTCTAAAAATTCATATTCTATTGGCAAAAATTGAACATATTCTTAATTCAAGTCGTTTTAACATGCCTAGATATTACGCAGTTCAGTTTTCTCTTTATTTGTCATTGTTTTTTAAACTTTAAAAGTATTTAGTCTACCTCCTTCACTACAAACCCCCACACCCACCATAAAAACCCCTTTGACTGGTTTCCTTTCATGCACCCATTTAGCATAGCAGCCCAGCCAACATTTCTTCACGCTTCTATGTAAATTTCCAAATAACTCAAGATTACTCGCCAACTTCTGGACTTTTTTGGATGTGCAATGCTTTGGATGTGGTGCCTTGTGAAAGGTGCTATTTGGTCAAGTACACGTCAGCTGAGATTAGAACATCCCCCAACTGGACAGTTGTCTTCTGCGCTCTATGGTCCCAAGTCCTCCTGCATTTGAACAGAAAGTAGTTCACTAGGGAAGTGAGGAGTTGCCTGGATCACTAGTTGTTTGTATTTCCCCATGTTTGTCATGATAACAGGGCAGCTCAAAACCTTTGTCAATCATCTTGCAACTCCTCACATGATGGGACTGGGAAGCAGAATGTTGGCTGTGGTTTGCACTTTCCAAAACATGTAATTTAATCACTGATCTATTCAAAATTTTCCCATTTCTCACATAAACAGTATCTATACCGGATGAACAAGCCAACTGTTTAGCTCCTGAGCACTATTTCCTCTCTACGCTAACACAAATACAAGCTGAAACACAGAAATAATCAAATTCTTCTGCTCTTCCTTGTCATTTGTCCCTGCCCCGTGTGACCGGCCCAAAGCGCTCACATAGATTTCATTTCCTCTGCTACATTGTTCTCATTGGTTTCCGACAGGGGCCTCATACACAATGCCAGGGGGAGCTTACCAAAACACGAGCTGGAAAAAGTACTCTCTCAGTCTAAACAAACGTACTTTTCATCAGGTGCCATTAGGCCGGTCCCATCCAGGTGTAGTGGACTGGACCGCGGTGGTGACAGGGGGGGTATTAGGGCGATAAGTCTGCCCCAGAGGAGAGAGGTCACCCAGGGGACAGGAGCACAGCCAGGCCCTGACCACATCTTGGATAGTCCCAAAGTTCACAGTCTATAATCAGCCAAACTTGCAAGAGCGATTTTTGTGGTTGTATGTGGTGTCCTTGTTTTGGAAATGCTCGGCTCCATAAGCACTTCATTTTGGTTAATGTTTGGACTGTCTGTAAAAAACATATAAAACTGCCTGCAACACGTGACCACACCATCATGAGACACTTTGATAAATGCTACTGGAAGTTGCCAGAATATGTTGGTAAGCACGTTGGCTTCTGTCAGACCAAAATAATCTTATAAATTAGTTTTAAAAGAACCACATGTAAGATTTGGATTTTAAATTTTGGGGAAGAAATACTTATCTTTGTCCCCATACAAGGTAAACATGTCCAAATCCTTTTCGGAAAACAATTGTAATGCTGATTTATTCTACGCTGGTGATACTTCCTGGGCCCTAGTGCTGAAAGCGAGTTGGTCGGCTGTTGGTTCAGAGCAGGAGCAGTTCTGTGCTTTTGTTTCACTTTTGCGTTATTGTGCAAAGAACTTATTTCTCCGTTAGCTTTGCGTTGATAACCCCAGCACCGATACGTCACCCCTCCCTCACTGAAGAGTACTGCAGACTTTATTGACATGTTTGTACAGCATGGAGCAAGTGAAGGCTTTGCTGTTTGTAAAGGGCTAAAATGTCTAAGAGTCTAAATCAGTCATAAATATCAAAGATGTTGAAGATGACAGTTAAACTTGGACCAGTCTAACCATATAATAATAATCCACTGTCAACAACAGTGTGACTCAACTATTCTAATCTAAATGTTATTCTTATAATGCTGCGATGAGTGTGAAGGTCAGGGTGTGTGTACATTTCATGAACCAGTGTCAAAAGTGATGAAAGCCAATGGAAACAGTCTTTTCACTCTGACAGGAGCTGGAGAGGCTACGACAGCAAGCGACACGCAGAGCCAAACTTTTGGTTTTTAAAGGGCCTGTACCCGAAGTTTTCCATGTATTTGAGCAACATTTGCCTCGCTCCAGTACAGATATATTGCATAAGCAGCTCTTGAGGTCAAAATATGTCCGCTGTGTGGTGTCTGCATCTAATTATAAAACTTAGATTTTCCGAGAAGCAGGAAATGTGAGGTTACCATGCTAGTTATTGTTAGCATTACCGTGACGGCAAAACTTCGCTCTGGTTTCTGAAAGTTGTGAAACTCACTTATAAAATCATTGTGGTGAATAATTAGGATGCTCGGAACGCGTAAGGTAAGTGAGGCATGACTTTGGACCACTGCAAACTGTTCTGTTCAGTTTTGTACTCAAACATGTTTCAGAATGAACCTCTCACTCTGACACTGAACCATGACAGAAAAACAACTGCCTGGGATAGTCACAGTTATATCCACATGGTTCTCGTACAGCAAAATCCCATTAAGATGTATAGGGAATATCTTATAGTCATTGCTCCGGTAAGTTTTGCTTCCACTTTAATGTAGCAGTCCAAAACAAAACAACATGTGCTCAGTGGAGAGGCTGTAGTTTGTCACTGCTCATCTAAAATCAGTAGTACAGGAATTGGACTGCGCTGTTACAAAGCAGTGGGAATCGTATGTATCGGCTTCTCCAGATGTGTTTATGGGATCTGAGATTGAGATTCGATTCACGACACCTTAATCGTAGTTCCCCAAGTTTACATCCATTTGGAAAAATTGGTTTAAATTGGACTAGGCCTGTTATCTGTTTTTACCATAGACCTGCTAGCCGCCATGTTCCAAACAGGAAATGATCGTAGGCGCACTTCAGGTTCCATGGACTCTGGCTCCAGTTCACTTTGTATTGAAAAACCATGTTCCCTCTCTCTGCAACTGTTGCTGTCAGACATTCATTTTGGTCTTAAAATGTTCATATTAACCCACTGTACATGACCCTGGTATTTTTATTTCGCTATTGTGTCTGTAAATCAAGATATGAACATTAATAACAGACAAATCAAGCACCTTCTTTGCCCGAGGTCGCTCCCACTAGCGCTAGCAACGGGTTTGATTGACAGCGTTGCTAAGCGCCCGCTCCCTGCTAAAGCAGTGGTGCAAGTGGGTTGGGGCGTTACCTTCAACAGCCTCGCTCCGGATTGGCTCTTTGGTTGCTATGATACTCGCGGGTCAGGATTCCAAATATGGAACACGCCTCTAAATTAGTCCCTATTTGACTGGAGCCAAACACTATGGGGGATGTCACACTCCCATAGTCCACTTCTTTATACAATCTATGCTGAGTTTAGACTTTCAAAACATGGAGGAGCTTCATGAATTACCAGAAGTTGAGGTGATATACAAGAGGGTGGCAAGCATTTTGAGATCTGAAGATTACTGAAACAAGCACAATGTTTTTTAGGACAACTTTATAACTGTAAAAATCAGACACAAAAGTTCGATAACATAGACACATAACATTCACATTTTGTCCTTTATAAAGATCAGTAAGTAAGCGAGCCAACCACAACAGTAATTTGCCACGTACAAATACACCAAAAGTGGAGTTTAGCATTCATGATTTTGGCAGTTAGAACTACATGTACTCCGCACTCTGGGAACTACACAAAAACAACTGTCATTTCGTCAGTTTTTGCTCCAGAAAGTTTGGTAACGCAAGCCAGTTCTGAGCTCTCACAACTGGGAAAAACACATCAAAGTTAGGCAGAAAAAACAGAAATGTTTGGGTTGGATAAAGTTATTAATCTGTCGTTTTTATTTTCCAATCTTACTGTAAAACTGTGGCGTAATTTTGGAGAAAAGTTATCTCTGGTAAAAGTAGGACTTGCGAGTATATAGAATCAGTGTAAAAATGAAGTAAAGAAGTGTTGTAGCAGCGCAGTGGGTTGAGTGTTTACCCAATCACCAAATGGTTGTTGGTTCAAACCTTGCCCATATGAATGACGTTGCCGTATCCCTGGGCAAGACACTAAGCTCACATTGTCTACTGCTTTGGAATAATCACACTTAGTGCATCTTCCCTAATTAAAGGTACACTATGTAACTTTTCTGCTCTTTATGATACCTGGAATGTTCTACAGTTTGTTATTAAACTTATTTATCTCCATGGAGTCTAGCATCTGATTCCAATGTTACAGGTCACATCTGTGGAAATGCATATTTTTCAAGATATACAAGTTTAATGCTACACTGTGGTACATGCTGTCAAAGAAATAACATCTCCATGAAGAAAAGCAGGTGGTGAGTCCTCACCAGAAAGGTTCCTTAACCTTATTTTCTGGGAGGAAAGAAAAAGTTCCTGAAAATAAGTGAAAAAAATCCCGAAATCGCACACTTGTTTTTCATTTGTTTTGTGTTTTCATGATTTTAGTATAAAAAATCGTATTCTATTGGCCAAAATTGAAGTCATTTTAACTTACCTAGATATTACGCAGTTCAGTTTTCTCTTTATTTGTCATACTGCTTTTTAAACATTAAAAGTATTTAGTCTACCTCCTTCACTACAAACCCCCACACCCACCATAAAAACCCCTTTGACTGGTTTCCTTTCATGCACCCATTTAGCATAGCAGCCCAGCCAACATTTCTTCACGCTTCTATGTAAATTTCCAAATAACTCAAGATTACTCGCCAACTTCTGGACTTTTCAACACAAAACACACCGCTTTCTTCCACTCTCCCTAGTTTATAAAAATAGCCAGACACATATACGCTAGCTAGAGCCTACATGTTGATATACCCTTGTTCACCGAGGTGTCCTGGCCCATTCAAGTGCACTAGCTCAGAGTGAGGGAGGGAGAGTGGTCTAGACTTATCGCGCAGAGCAGACTTGGGCTCACACACATACATTAAATAGCTCCTTTGTGCAGGACTTAGCAAAACCAGTCTTTTCCAGTCCGCTACCTATCATGTAAAAGGGGAGGTATAGTGTGGAGAAGTGGACTCTGGTACAGGCTATTTCCTGCAGTTTGGTTCTTTTTGTGTTGCAATGTAAAATCAAGGAGGCGAATATGTGTCGGGTTGGGTTTCAGATGAATACATTTCTACTACTACTGCGACTACGAAAATTTTACAGGCCTATAATGCATAATAAAGATGGAAGTGGAAAAAAAAAAAAAAAGATAATTAGCTGATTTTTTTGTTGGATAAATATGACAGGATAGTAGGCTCTGATTCAATTTCATTTTGTCGATTTTTAAATATTTCTTGAATTGAACATATTTTGTAATGGCTAAGCTAAAGGAATACTGTGACGTCAGAAAATTTTATATGAAAATTAAAAGGTTTGACTGGTTTGATGACCCAAACACAAAACAGAAAGTACCCATATGTCTTGATTGGACTATTTTTCGCCCTTCGTTCATCTAAAGCCGTTAGGGTCAATGCCGCTTCCAAGTGAATGATGAAGCCGAGGTTAAATGTTTTGAGTATCTTGAAAGGACCTGTAAAACCCAAGGCTGATTTTGGTGAGTTCACACTGTGGTGTCAAAATCGCCAAACGCCTCTAGTTGGACGCCTTTGCATTTGAGGACAGACGCTTGAAACTCGACGCACTGTGAATTTTGTCGAAAGTTACTTTTTTTTTTTTTACTCTGCTGTGTGACGCATCCCCTATAGACTTTGCGTGTAAACCCGATGCCCCTGAAGCCATGGTCTGAACTGTAGACTGTATATATAAATGGACATAGCTAACCTCCTAGCTGCTACGTTCTAAATAGGAAGTGAGCATGGGCGCGCTTCCGGCTCCATCGATTCTGGCTCCAGTTCACTTTGTATTGAAAAACTGCCGCCCATCTTTCTGTAACCGCTGCTGTCAGGCTCGTCATTTTCGTCTTAAAATGTTCGTATTAACCCGCTCTATATCCTGGTATTTTTATTTCGCTATTGTGTCCATAAATCAAGATATGAACATTAGTAACAGACAAATCAGGCGCCTTTTTTCCCCCGAGGTTGAGCTCCCTACTAAACCAGCAGTGTGGGCGAGAAAGGCCGTTACCTTCAACAGCCTTGCTCCGGATTGGCTCTTTGGTTGCTATGATACTCACGGTCGGAATTCCAAACATGGAACTGGGGCCGAATGCTCACACATCACACTCTTAGTCCACTTCTTTATACAGTCTATGGTCTGGACGCGACTTTAGTCTTATGTTGCACATTTCCAGACGCTTCACTTCACAATTCCGTACGTTATTTACGACATTAGTCTTATAAAGCACATTTCCAGACGCTCAAAGTCACTTCACAATTCCGTACGTTATTTACACTCGATGGTGGTAAGCTGCTATTGTAACTACAGCTGCACTGGGCTATACTTACAGAGCCAATCTGTGCCTCTTCAACCACCACCAACACTCACACCACATTAAAACTAAGCAATGTGGATGAAGTGTCTTGCCTAAGAACAGGACAGTAGAGGTGAGGCAGCGAGGCATTATAAGGGTTTTGTTTCTCCGTTGGTAAAGCATAGTTTGAACTTGAACTAAATGATCAGTGTTCACCCATCACCTCCACTGTCCTTGAGTCTTCATCTCATTTGCAAGTATATATGTTTGCGTTCATGGTGATTTTATTTTAATTACCTTTCAAGCATATCCGGCAAATTGTTCCTTCTCTTTTTTGAATACAAAATCAGCAAACAGTATAGCATTCTCGTTAATTCCATTTTCTTAGCATAATTCTTATTAAGTATTCAAATTTAAACCTGTGTTTTATTCCAATCTTCTTATGTGCAAATTTTCTCTCTGCTCTTTAAATCTCCCTATAACTGAACCGAACGTATCCCTGAGAAGTTCACGCTGGCCTGTATTTGACTCGACTAACACTCCCTACCCCCGCTTTTCCTTCCTGCGCTACAATCTCCCTCCCCTGCTCCGGCTTTTCACCAACAACACTGAAATAAAGATCTACCAACAGTGTCCAGCCATATCCGGTATATGGGCATTGGGAACAGCAATGCAAGATTTTTTTCAATATCCCTCCAGGAACCATGACTATTCGCATCAGTCCATGGTCTTAACCCAAATGCCCAAAAATAAAATTCAAAACTGGGAACAGATAGGCCTCCCTCTGTTCAGTGCTGTTAGAGGGTTGAAAGTTTAACCCTTGGGCACTTCCCTCCCCAAATCAATTTGTATACCAGAGAGTGTGCTTTTTCCAGTTGTATTTTGGGATAAGGAAAAGTTTATCCATGGTAAAATGTCTATTGTTATGACGGAGATACAGGATTGAAGGGATTTGGGCTTAAAAGACTATTGTCTCAAATCAGATTCAGCCTGTTCATAAATACCTTGAAAGTTTGATAGTGTTGTTAGATAAGGGTACATTTGAGGTATTGCTTTTGTATCCGTCTTTTCATTCAAAGAAAAAATAACTGATTTGTTCCAGTTTATTTTATATCCAGACAGGGAACAAAACTCCTCAAATGGAATCTAAAACATTGCGCAAAGATGTTGGCACTTTGTCTAGATATAAGCGTATATCATCCACGTATAGAGATATAGAGTGACGGTGTTGTTGAAACTAATGGGAGCAATTAATGGACAGGAACAGTTAGGCCCCCAGGTAACGCGTTTGTTCACTGATCTGAAGTTTGGCGGTTCAAATCCCGCTCTCGACACAAACATAAATCACTGGGAAAGCAGTCAGATCCGCTGTCCCACAGGTTGGCGTGCGATTCTAGTTCCCACAGATGTATGTACTATCATTGTGTCCTTGGGCAAGAACTTAACCCACTTTGCCCCAGTGTCTGCGTACACTGGTGTGTGAATAGGTGAGTGGTTCCTTGATGTAAAGCGCTTTGAGTGACTTGAAGGTGGAAAAGCGCTGTATAAAAATGTGACCATTTACCATGCATTGAGGTAGGAGACTTTCACATTGGGCTCAATACAGCATTAACTGTTGTTCTACCAAATCTTACCAGGCTGTGTTTCCTAATGTGCACTTTGTCTATGAAAGAAAGTTCAGCAGTGACATACATGCAATAGCCTACCCTCCAGCGTGTTGTCACTGCAAAGGCCCTGAAACGCAAACATTACAACGGAATTTGTCATTGCCCCATCTTCAAACACTCATAAATAAACTCGCAGACAGCTGGACAAGCCGCTACAGGGTGAGGATGAGGACGGAGCAGTTGAAATAGTTGAGATAGGTCCCTGAGTTCAGTCATGGCCTATTCAAAGAGCAGTTGGGCTGTTGTGTGTACGCATGTCGGGCCTATTAATGAACATACAAAAGAGGCCATTGGGGTGATTTATGCTAGGCTACCGTGGAGAATGCACAGGGAGGGGCGGGTGTCAGCGGTGGTATTCAGACAGACAGCCAGGACAACAAGCCCAATGGATGAGTTGTTTACGGAAGTTGAATTGGAAACTCAAAGCGAAATTTGAACAGATGCAAGTTTAAGAATGTATTGTTGTATATAGGCATGGAATGATATTTAAATTTGGTGTCACGATTATCATGGCCAAAATAACAGCGATTAACAATAATATCATGATAAGATATGAATAATCATAATTTATTAATTTTAATTATTTTAATTATTAAAATTGTAATTATAGCCTACAAACAAACTGTAATCAATATGTGTGTTAGTTTCAGTGTAGTTAGCTCCTCCCTTCAGACAGATATAAGGCAGTGTCCACCTGTGATCTGACCAGAACTGAAGAAGCGGCTTGGGTGAGCAGCGAAACGTCTTCACTCCTACAACTTTTTGTCCCGTTGACAGATTTGAATTGTTCTTTTACAGTTTTAATTATACTTAACAGGTTCCATATTTAACCTGTTTTTAATCACAATAAATGATATTACTGTTTATTTTCCCATCCCTTGTTGTATGTTCTTGTATTCAGGGATGAATCTGTAATCTTCTGCATTTTCTTTTAGATTGCTAATCGCTATAGCAACCGTCCTAATTTTTCATCATTCTGGAACTCATGGATAGATTATGATTATATATCCTGTTAAATGCAACATTTTGACGATTTTTTTCCCATTAAAAAGAAAAAATGTTTTTTTTGTTTTAAATTGATTAATTAATTGCTTTGGCAAAGGTCCTAATTTTGTATCATTCTGAAACCCATGGATACACATATGATTTTGTGGTATTCCGAGTGTGTGCGTTGCTTGGTTAAATCAAGGTTAAAACTAAATGGAAGAAAAAGAAAAATCTATTTTTATACAGCATCAGAAACATGAATAAAGGAAATAAAATAAGAATAGCCCCCTGTCTGCAACACACTACATGACAAATACATTGTTGTGAAGAGGTCTGAAATTCAGCAGTAAATAGTTAGGTAATATATTGTTAAATTTTAAAGGGGACCTATTATGCAAATTGACTTTTCAGAGCTTTTAACCCTGTTACAGCTGTTTCCCCTTCTCATTTACTCTTTCCAAGTTGTATTTAGAGTGATTCATGCGTGTTTGAGCAATCTTTATACTCCTGTATTCAAGACTTTGTTCCAATCAACCCCAGTTTTCATGCCCACTGTTCTGTACATACTTCGTTCTCCAATGTTATTTTCTTAATCAGTGGTATTTGACAGCGTTGCGTAGCCATTTCGGTACAAATGAAAAACTACTCACTACTCCCAAGCTTGATCTGCAGCTAACCAGGATGTGCTGACAACTGCGTAGCTCTTCGTTGTGGTGACGTTTATTGCTACATCACCTTCCATTGTACACCGCAGTTTTCTAATGCAGAAGCCAGCGGACTCATTTCTGCAATTTAAAATGTGCAAATTATAACAATGAATCACAGGTGTCCTGAAATGATCAAAAATGTAAATATGGCAACAAAACATCAAAAGGACTAAAATAACACTTTTTTTCGCAGGATTCAGAGCATACACTGTATATATTAATGGACATAGTGTTACAAATAGGAAGTGAGCATGGGCTTGGAGTGGTTCCTTCGAGCTTTGGTTGCAATTCACTTTCTATTGCAAAATCCTCTCTCTGTGACCGCTGCTGTCAGGCGTCATTTTAGGCTTAAAATGTTCTTATTAATCCGCTCTCTGTGATCCTGGGTTTTTATTTCACAATTTTGCCCCTAAATTAAGACATGAACATTAATAACAGACCAATCCGATGCCTGTTTTCCCCGAGGTTTCTCCCTCTAGTGTTAGCAACAGGTTGATTGACAGCCTCGTTGCTGAGCGCCTGCTCCCTGCCAAATCAGCGGTGCGAGCGCGAAGGGGCGTGTACCTTCCGAATATGATCCCCGGTTGCAGATTAGCCACTATAACTGCTAGCATTATTGAGCTTCATTTGGTTGCAAGCAAACGCTATGGGTGACGTCACAAACCCTTAGTCCACTTGTATTATACAGTCTATGACTCAGAGGAAGCAGACGGGACACTTCCTTCCTTGACAGTGGATAATTCATTTATCCTATTTATAATTTTACCTACAAAATTAAAAGGTTAATTTAGAGTTGTACCAAACAAGGCAAAACTATTTATGTAGGCCCATGTCTGAGTAATCTTGTATATTCAGTCTGTCTCCTTCTCAAGAGCTCAACACACTCCAGGAAGTGCATACATCTTTAATGGTCTGATCATTTCATCCATATACATACAGTAGATGCTCATGCTGTCATCCATTTAGCGGCTCAGCTAGTCTGGGAACTTTTGGAACACCGGAGGCGGTCCCTGTATTTTTTCCTGTAGCTGTTAGCATTAGCCAAAAATTATGAATAATCCAAAGAGTGTCAGCTGGTGCCAACTCACTGACCACATTTATGTCAGGTCAAAGCCTTGTTAAAAGTCACTGTTGAGTGTGTAAACCATTTGGTGTAATAATTAGCATGTTAAACTGGTATCTGAGCTAAAAGCTAACTGATTTTCAGTTGAGATTTCCAAACTTGTGTACTTCTTTTAAGCATCTTTTACATGACTGTTGAGGAGACCAGGAGCGTTCAATTTGACGTAACTCCAGGTAGCATCGGCACCAAGTGATCGAGGTTTAACAATGGGCAGATACAGAGATTTCTATCCTAGATTTCTAGGATTTCACTACTTAAATTATCTTGGCTACAAAACATGTCATGCTTATTGTTGTTAGCTCAGTTTAAATGGATACACCCTGCTGGCAACAATCAGATTTTGTGAACACAAAAAAGGGCTGAATTACTTGTAATTACCTGTTTTCCATAAACTATTTCAAACGTGAAATACAACAAAATGCTAATGCAAAGAAATTACCTGATTCGACATAGCCTAATATGGCAGAACCTAAAAAAAGCTATAAATACCTCAGTCACATTAGTTTACCTTTTTCTACATAATTATTTTAGATTGACTCAAAGCAAATTATTAGGTTTGATATATGTCATACTTATGCAAAAAGGTGGCAATTTTATTTATTTATTCTTTTTTTTTTTTTTTTTTTTGTAATATTCAAAGCAAATACAGAACAATTTGGAAAACATGTTTTTGTGAAGATTGTCCTCGCTATCTTGGATTATTGTCTCCTTTGGGCCACCGTAGTTTGGAATTCATATTATTACACACTGTTACATCTCATACAGCCACTCAGAGCCTGTTGTCTTCCTCCAGCTACAAACCCTGTAATCACGTTAGCTTAGCAGTTAGCCACTGTAATCACACATGTTGTACTGCTCTGGGGACTCAAAACTATACTCCCAAGTCGGCCCAATTAGTTTAGCTCACGTCTGTTCTGACAACACTTGGTTTTGTCTGGGGGCGGCTAGAGTGAATAGTCAGAAATAACACTAAAGTAGAAGTACTATAACTACAGGCGCACAAATGATTACTCAAAAGAAAGTACGAGATTTTGTTCTGAGTTACAGTTTGGACAATCTGATTTGTGAGTTAGAGAAAACATCAAATAGTGCACAAACCCTGGTAATAAAGTAAATCAAAGGTGAACATACAAGAGACACATGTTCAAACTATTTAATTCTGTCAAAAATACTTGAAATGTTGCAAATATATGTGTAATTTTCCAGTAGTTTATATAAAATATTGACTCCTCTGGCCCACCATACTTCTGGCTTCTCAGTCCCCGTCACATCTCTGTTATGACACACATTGTCCTCGCTTGCAGACACAGACACTGTAATCATATCAGCTCTGTTGGCCTCCCTCATCACACAGAACATGTACAGCTCTGGGGGACTCAAAACCTACTAGGAGCCTTCCCAATAATCTTAGCACGCACCTCGTTCGCCCCTCACCACGGCCAGGACATACATTGGCAATTGGCATCCCCAGCTTCCCAGTGTGATTTACATACATTGATTCTGAATTATTTTTCTTTGCACCAGATGCCCTTCCCGAAAACACACTGAAGGCTTTTTGGTGAGGAATTTTTTTAACATGCTCAAAGTCATTTTGGCATAAGGCTGCACAATAAATTGCAATCAAATCAAAATTGCCATATGAAATTATAATGGCTATAATGTACAAAAAAGCCTCTGTAAACAATGAAATATTAACCTAGCGCTGCTAGCTGGATTGTAGTAAAATTTGAGTTTTCAAACTCACAAGAATCCATCTTGTATGGCTCCTGGCTGATCTGTTTGAGTTCGCACAACCTTTGGTGCGGAGCATAAATCATATATTTTCTGTCAAGAACATTTTATTACTACTTACTAACAAGGTGCCAAGCATAAGAACGGTAGCTATGCTACACATTGATAATGGGTTGAACTCAATTCAGAGTGTTAGTTCTGGACCTTCAGGATGTTTCATGGGATCAGAATCTTTTGGATCTGTTCATTTCAAAGAGTCGTTCAAAAGACAAAGAGACGTTCAAAAGACTGTCTATATTTATTTAACAGAAGCCAAAGTGAGAACTCATTTTATCCACAAACTAATCACAGAGAGAAAGACAAAGGCTAAGATTTAATTCAACTGTTCAAACTGAAAGTGATTGTGTGTCTATTATTATGATGCTAAATATGTTTTTGGTGCAAAAAGATCTCATTCATGTTGCCTTCTCCACTTCTGTGCAAGTTATCGGCACTTCACCCCAGTCCCCCTCACATCCCTGTTATGACACATTGGTCTCGCTTGCAGACACAGACACTATAATCATTTCAACTCTCCACAGTTAGCCCCTCTCATCACACATGTACAGCTCTGGGGACTCAAAACCTACTCCAAGTCTTCCCAATTAGCTTAGCGTACTCCTCCATCACCCCTTTCACTACCGCTACCACTACTACACTATCATTTATGTATCAACATCCCTTGACCGGGCCCCTGACAGCTGGGTGGATGCGATAGATGGTGCACTCAAAGTGGACCAGTCAACCACTCTCATTAAAACCTAGTCCAGATGTTAGCCAGATGTGCGCTAAGTCTAGACTCTGAAGACAAAAACCGCCATAAAAACATATTCACGGTTTCTTTTTGAAATGGGACACCAAGTCGCAAGTCATCGTAAACAAACTGGCCTATGTATGGAATGTGCGGCGGTACGTATATATTCATAGGATTTCGCGTTCAGTGTCTGGGGAGGGAGGGTCTTCTAAGAGGAGGGGGTTGGGGGGTAGACTCCCGGAGATGTGAACTGTGTTTGAACCGTAGGAGGCGAGTGCATGGAGAGGTCTGAAGCCGTGGGGGTAAAAAAGAAAGGAAAATCTCCCTTTTTTAAAATCCGTCACAGAAGCCTACGATGGTGCGCGATGTTCCGCTGTGTTATGATCAATGGAGTTTTCCTGTCTTTGCTTTGTTCCATGGGCGTAGACGATTTTAGTTTCACGGGAATAATAAGAAGACGTTACATCAAAGAGGAACCTGTTCAACTTTTCAAGAAAATACAAATTGTATGTTTATTTGAATTGATTTCTGCTCTATACTTGATGTCAAATTACATGACTCTAGTAGCATCCGTTCAACATCCAAGTAGCATTTGCTAATTGGGGTCAGGCTGGTGGTGGTGAAGAGAAGTTGGAGAGGTTGAGGTGGTTGGTAGTTCTGCTGCTGGGGTGAAGATGGGAAGGAGACATATAGCATAATCTTCCTCAATGAACGAGGGATTACACCAAAATTTGGATTGAGGCATGATTTGTTATTTTTGCAGCAGCAAAACAGTCTGCCTCCACAACCTCTCCATCTCCTCCTCTGCACCACCATCAGTCTCGGAGCCCCATATTTTTCCAAATAAATAACTCAAACGTTTGTCCAGTTAACTACTTTTTGAAACCTTGGTTATGAAACTTCTTTCCAAATAAAACTTCTTCTTAACATTCTGCATTCTTCTTCAGAAGAGTAACATTTTACCAGACTGGTAAAGTCTGGTAAAAAGAACTATTATTTGGAAAAAATATTGAACAAAATGAATTTCTTTGAGGTGTTATAAAATCTTCCTCAATGAACGAGGGATTACACCAAAATTTGGATTGAGGCATGATTTGTTATTTTTGCAGCAGCAAAACAGTCTGCCTCCACAACCTCTCCATCTCCTCCTCTGCACCACCATCAGTCTCGGAGCCCCATATTTTTCCAAATAAATCCATCATTGACTCCTATGATCACATTGACATAACATCTCTTTCAGCAAAGGTCTAAGCTTCAAAGTTGAATAAATTTAAAGTGGCCATATCATGCAAACTTTTTTGAGCTTTTAAATGACGTTGGTCCCTAATGCAAAACATACCAGGAGTTGTATTTTGCTTCATTTACGCGTCAGTCATTTCATGAATGTTGTTCACAAGCTCGTCCTCTCTAAGCTCTCAGAAATGACCATGTTACTATTTTCACCTGATTGTTATATATAGGCAGTGGCAGACCGTGGCCTTGGGCCAGCTGCTCATATTTACAGATATAACTCTCTGTAGGCCTATAGATGCTAAAGTGACCATATACAGCCTCTCAGCCCCTGCTGGGAAAGTCCAAATGAGAGCATATTCTATCTTTTTCTTTCAAACTCTGTCAAAAGCTTGTGGTAGTCACTCAGGCAAACAAACAATCTGGCGCCAGCTGGTGTCCTCTCCAGTCATGGCACGACAAGGCCAGGCCCAGCGCTGAGCACACAGCTGGTCTGAGCGGGACTCAGCCAGTGCAGCAGTGCTGGTGTCTGCATGTCAATCAACTGCAGAGGGACAATCTGATTGGTCAGTTTTAACGCCAGGATCAGCAACTTGCAGACAGAAGGCCCAAGGAAAGAGAGGGCATTTCGGAATGTGAAACCACCTAATCTGATAGGATATTCATATTTATGTTATATTTGAGAGAATTTAAAATCTAAAAAACAAAATTGTGATTTAATTGAAATCATTTGTTTTATCATTTTTTGCTGAAATGAACACAATACAATTATTTGGCAATTTTAGTGCAAACTAGATACAGTTGCTGCTTTGTGATCAAACACTTATACAAATGGGTGGGTTCTGCCTCCAGTGACCAAAGCAGTTTTAAGTACTACGTGACATCACACAGGACTTCCCTGATTACAGCCAGGTTTCTGATTACAAACATCTGGCTGCAGGGGCGGAGTTTGAAGTGTGGATACCTGTTAGACCAATCACACTGTTCCCTCTATGTCCAGACCTCGCCCCTCCTCCTCTCTCATTCTCTTCCTTAGTCCTCCAGGTACTGTCCAGTTCGGCAACTCTATTTGAAATGTGGTTGCGGGAGGAGTTTAGGTGTTTAGTCCCAATATAATCTCAGTTCTAACATGACAACATAATGGTTTTTAGGTGTCTAAAGACAAGTTTAAAAGTCAAAATGGCCCAAAATGATGCATGGAACGTCCACTTAAACTATCTATAGCTACTCACTCATTTGTTTTGTGTTTCTGACGGGCGAAAGAAATCATCCTAATATTTAAGAATGACTTTTATTTTCCTCTCACCTGTCACCACTATCAACATAACTCAATCCATTCACCCCAAATGTAGTGAAGGAAGCATCCATTATTCATGTTCTCTGCAAGTAGAATAAACTGCATGTGACCTAAATACAACTCAATAAAAACTAAAGCAGAAAAAAACATCAGTGACAGACAGTAGCAGCAGAGAAGAGGAGCTGTGGAGGAGTGAGCCATTATTTTAACTGACGCAAACTGACAAAGGAAATATACTGTGGTTGGTGCATTTGTCAGCGCCGGCTGGATTCATGGCTTTTTACGGATGAGAAATGTCTTTTTATGTAAATGCTGTGGAGATAATCCATCCAAGTGTGAGTGATTTGATGTTCTGAAGGTATAGTTCTGTTTTGCAGAGGCAGAGGGAAGACAATAGGCTCTACCTGTTTACAGATGCATGACTCTAAGCTATTTTTCAGACAATGTGAAGCGTACAATCGATTTCAGGCATATTTGAGAGGCTAAATTGCAAAAACAGAGCATTTGGGGAGCTGTTAAAATCATTTAAATTCATCTTAGATTTATTAACTTTGCAGGACCACATTTTTGGACTTGTCAAATGTCAAATGTATCTGGTTTCATTTGACTGTTTACTTGTTTCAAGCTTAATCATAAGCCCATATAGAGTCTTTTAAAGATCTTTTGAGATTTATAAAGTTATTAGATACCCATAAAGAAATAGATATTGAAAAAAAAAACTTCTGAAATCAAGATTCATTTGAGCATCATTCTAACTCATGAAGACTTTTCTGTTTTATAGTTTAGCAGATTTTTTATATTTATTTTTTTGGACATATACAAAAAAATCCGCACAAAGCAAAACACAGACCTAAACTAGTTCAGACTTTTCACTTAAAAAAATTTCACTTAATTACCAACTGGAAATTCTGGTTGAAAGGATGTTTTATGAACAGAAGATTGACTGTTTGACCCTCAAGCCAACCTAGTCATAATGTTTTTGTGTTTTTGAGCAAGACACTCTTTTGTGTGTGAATGTAGTGAGCGAGACACAGACCAATTCTTTAATCAGTGCAACAGGTCAGATAGTAAAGACGGTGCTGTGTAGGGTCAATTTGCCCATGAATACAATAAAAGTGTTTCAAGAGCCATTAGGACATAACTAAGTGCTCTGAAATATTCTTTATTAAGGCTAATTAAGGTGTAGTTAAAAGTGTAGTAGCAAAGGCTAAAATCACAGTGTGTTTTAGAATCTGAGTTGTATCGTCTTTTCTGTGTCAGTGTTCTCCTCATTGCCATTATAACTATAATATCAATCACTCGGTAGAAGGTGATAGTGTAGTGGAGTTAGTCCTTTTAACCCTACGATGAACCTTAGCATGATCAGAATTCTGCTTACGTGAGGCGGCTGCAAACACGGCCTGAAATATTCATGCCTGGGTAAGATGTGAAGCCGAGTGTCTCCCTTTGATAAGAGAGAGCTGGTACAGGTACTCCCTCCCCAGGGTGCTCCGCACAGATGGAGGGGTGTGTGTGTGTGTGTGTGTGTGTGTGTGTGTGTGTGTGTGTGTGTGAGGGGGGAGGGGGGGCACAGATGGGATGAGGGGGGCTGACAGCACCCATTAACCAGCGCTCTGACATGTCGGATGTGTTTTTTACACATACAACCTGTTAGTGAAGCGCCGCGGGGACAGTACCTGCTGCGGAGTTCTATTTACCCAAAGTAACAAGACGTCATTGGTGTTTAAGGAGAGAGCTTCTTTGGGAACTCTTCTCCTGTACTTTTATTCTGATCCACAACTTCTGATGCGAAGCAGGTTACAACTGGAAAATATAATGCTTCACATTTATTAAGCCAAAAACTAATATTGTAGCATTAAATCTGGCCAGCAGGATGAATTCTCGCGATATTTGTGAGTTCACAAACTCCTGAGATTCCATCTGGCTCAGCCCCAGGTGCTGAGATGGTCCAGGCCACCAGCAGTTCAAAACAAAACAAACATGAGACCGATGGACGGACTTCAGTCTGTTTCAGCAGAAATACTGACTATTTTGTTTGTTTGTGAAAGACGTGCTGAAGGACGCACTTTGTACATTTGTGTTTAGATGGATTTTGTCTCAACTGGCATTAACTTAAGTTGTATGTTTGGGCTTGTTCTGCTGTTGTGACACTTCGACTAATCAGATTCAAATATTCTTTTCTCAGGAAAAGACCACAAGTCATGATGAATATTATATATATTTCATGGAGAGCTGTTTCAGATTGATGTGCAGATCTCAGTTCAGAGGGCCGCACATATCAGTCTGGTGTGAACCAGGTTAGTGCCATTGGGTTGTTCAGCTCAATGGCTGTAATGTTTGACTAGAACTCTGCTTACCTTCCTCGTCCTGAATGATTTCAGTGGGTGTCTTCCAGATTAGGAGCTAGAACAGAACCCCATCAAACCATCAGTTCAATCCCATTCTCACACCAGAGCATACTGTTGTTGTGTCCCTTGGCCAGCCACTTCTAGCAGTGTTATTATTTTTTATGTAGGTCATATGAAGTTACTACCCTCTTTGGCAGGGACAGAATCACTGACTTTGAACCAAACTTTGAACAAAAAGTCTGTCTTTTCCGATAGAGCCTTGTAAGTGAACAATGAGTGTTGATTTGAACCGGCTGTGTTTCAAACACAGATCCATTGTTCCCAGTGCATGTGTGTTTGAGGAACTTTACCAGATCCTCATTTTCGGTTAGTGATGCAGCCCTCAGTGAGTTTGACAGGGACACCATATTCCCCGGAGCTCTTTATTGTTTTTGGTGGTTCCCGGTCTCCTGCCGTCTGAACCCCCCGGTGGAGGCTGAGGGGCACTGCAGACTCTAACCCCGGATTTAAATGTGCCCCTTGGGATGGTACTACAAACGTGTTATTGTCAGCATTACTTTAAATTCAATTCCGTCTGTTTCATCTTGGACTTCAAATCAGATGAGCTCAGAAAGACGCTTTTGTCTAATGTTGTAAATAATATGAGAAATGTCAACACCAAAGGACTGCGAGGCGACCGACAGCTGCTGGAGCGGGTTCGTGTGTTTGGAGTTCTGTAGATGTTGTTTTTGATGGAATTTTGATTGTGCTTTCAACTTTATAAATGGCGGGGTAAGATAGCTGTCACCTGTCAATCAATTCAAAAATAGAAACTTATTTTTGCTGTGTTCTTGGGAGTAAAAACTGCTTGACTGTTTGGGGCATTATTCACTCCATTATTCGGGGCCAAAGAAGTGGTGTTGTGGGTAAAGCTTTTGCCTGCAAACCAAAGGATTGACAGTTCAAACCTTGGTTAGTTAAGACACACTAAAAATAATGAAATATTGACATTAGATACAATACGTGTATTATGTCATCTCTTTTCTATCTATCTTTATTTTGATCCAAAGCAAATTTGGGGATTTATTTACAATAATAATTATTATCATTTACATGCAATTTCACTATAAGGTGAAAGTAACTACTATTTAAATATGTATTGGATTAAAAGCAGTTTTATATTTGTTTATTAATCTTTGGGCATTTTTTAAAATTCTGTTATTTAAAGCAACATAAAGTTAAAGCCTTATTTTGGAATATTCTCATTAGGGATAGATATGTTTCATGCCAAGCCCACTCATATTAAGAACACAAATACAACACCCATAAATACACCCATTATGAAAATATATGCTTTTATTTTAGGGGATTTTTTGGCTAAAAAAGTTACATGGTGAGGTTTTAAATAAAATCCACCACCATGAAAAATACTGTAATTTTGTACAAAAAATGACAGTGCTGAAATTCCCCAAATAAATAAATAAATAAATAAATAAATACAATTGACATAGAGTTAGTACAAATATTTGGCGTGCATTTTTTTTTTTTTTTATGGTTCATTTTAAATGCTAAAGCGCTTGTCTTTAAACACTTCCCCGCACTGTGTAAATGACTTTATGGGGGAAGGGGCGACCAACCAAGAAGAATAACCGCTCCTGACAAATACCCTGCTCCGATATTGAGGTTCTCCCTGTGAGGTGAGAGCGGCGCGGCTGTACACGGGGGCTCACAGTGGGGGAGAGGGGAGACAGCAGAGGGCCCCCCGGATACACCTGCCTTCTGCCGGTTTCATGTACAGCACGGGGGAGCGAGGGGGGAGGGGGAGGAGGAGAGAGCAGACCCAGACAACAATAGGTGCAGTCTGTCAAAACATTATGGCAGTGACGGTAATGGAGAGTAGGTGTTACAAAGAAATACTGCTCAGTTCTATTTTGTAAGAATATTTCAGATTTGACAGTGAACAGAAATGAATGTAATGTAAAATATTTTGAAAGACATTTTTGAACGCTGTTGGTCAGTGTATTGTAGAGTTCATTTTCAAAAGCTGAAAAATTCAAATAAAAATCATCAGACGTCTGCAAATTGATCTGTTTGTTGCAGCGTTTAAAAGAAAAAACATTTCAAAAACCAATTCAACATTTTGTGCAGTAAAATAATTTGAACAAATTCATTGAATTGTTTTCCCCAAGGATCTCTTTGATTACCCTTAAGCATTTGGTTGGTTTTGTTAGAGGCAATGTTGGGCAAGTTACTCTATAATTGTAATTACATTATATAATACTTGTTACAGTACTAAAATTGTCCATATTTAATCTGTTCAAGGGATTTTAGGCTTTATATGAGCCAAAACCAAAAGCAAACAAACAAAAACATATATATGGAGTTTAACCTCTGCATCGCCCTCTTGGACCCTCACCCACAGTTTGAGAACCACTGTTGTCAACCAGTTTTCAATTGCCCTCAACACAGTCACTTTTGTAAGTCTTTAGTGCCAATACACTCACCAATGCACATGATCACATTCATAGAACTGGGGTTACGTGGCAGACCTAAACAGCGTTAGCTTAAAGTGTGCGCAGCTCATGCATCGCTTCGGCATAAAGCTGCTCGTGTCAGCCCACCGCGTCCGCCGCTTAGCGCACTTCATGAAGAAAACTATTACATGAAATCTCTTGGCGCTCTGCTGGGACAGTGTGGAGTTAGTTTGGATCAGAAACTTTTAGCTCTGTTGTTCGCTCTTCTCATTGCTGCGAAATGGGTCGGGACACGGGATGCACAGCCAGCCAACTCAGACGTTAGTAGCTTGAGCCTGTTTAAAACCGCGTAACTCCACTTTTACTGGTGTCGTTTTCCATTCACAAAAGTATAAAGACCCAAAATTGCGCATAACATCACACACATCAAGGAAGTTTGGTCACTCACCCACAGGAGAAGGAGTGCTCCCACTGCTGGACGGCTGTTGTATCTGCAGTCTCTGGGGGGACGGGGGCAGCTGGGGCAGGGAGCTGATGACCGAGGGGAACAGGAAAGGGTACACCCCCGGACTGTAGCGCCTCATCTGGACCAGCGGGGGACTGCGGGGGGGCTGGGCGCGGCT
>JACM01017074.1:0-22347 GCA_000787095.1 Periophthalmodon schlosseri
CCTGGTTCAGTCCTGGTTCAGTCTTCCGTTCACTCCTGGTTTGCCCCGTCACCGTCTCACAGTGCTGCAGTGGCCCTTACCTGTGTTATGCTGATGTCCAGACTCTGCAGGAGCCGCTCCCACCTCTGGGCGAGGCTGTCCAGGCGGGCCTCCAGTTTACAGGCCATGTCCTTGTCCTTCACACTGGAGAGAAGGTCCTGACTCATGGAGCACAGCTTGTCCATGGTGGGCCGCTTCACCTCCAGCTCGCTCTTTAGCATCTGCAGCCAACAACAACAAACGCTCGTTCATCTAAAATACCGGTATCGGGTATTTGTACCAATACTGAAAAATTTGCTGGATCGGATATCGCCTTCCAAATATCGGTTCGGTCGATATCCTGATTGGACACATAAATCTATGTAATAAGACTATTTCCTAGTCGTAGTCGGCCCAGAAAGTCTCATAATGTTTGAATTTTCATTTACACAAAGTCGTTCTGTCGTTACTTGAGAGAAACATAACAGCTCCATAACACGTTTGGATCAGTTTTGTCTTGTTTTATTTTGGTTTAAAAGAAATAAATACTGTTTCTGCAATAGTATCGGTTGATATCGAGTGTCGGCAGATACTTGAAGCTACAGTATCGAAACTGAAAAAGCTGGATCGGTGCATCTGTAGTATATAGTAATAACATAGGCTACACATTTTCTCTATTTTGCCAGTCACGAAATGAACTTCGATGAACTCTCAGTTGGGACGTTGACCACCTAAAATTGCAGAAAAAGAGGTAGAGGGGTAATGGAAGGACGGACTCGGGGAATTTAAGGTGATAACAGCAATAACCCCGTGTGATTTTTAGTTTGTATCAATCGTAACACGAAGAGAGGTTGAAATAGCTGTAGGTGCCAACATATTACAAGTCTGAACGCAGGTCACCCAAAAACCCTACGACTGAGCTACTGTCGCCCACTTTGGACACAGTTCACGAGGCATTTTCTGAATAATTGGCAGCAGGGGCTGTGCGGGACGACCAAAAGAGGGGCAGTTGGTGTGGGCACATAGGGTTCCTGTTTGTGACTAATATGTTTGCAAACTATAACACCGACTTGCGATGACAATGATCTGTTTGTGTGTCCTGTTTGTGCGTTCGTTGTTCTTTTGAAAATGTAGGTGTGTTTGTAACTCACAGAAAGCTTTCGTTGACACGCCACTATCTCCGCCTGCTCCTTCAGGTTGGACGTCTTGATGGAACGAACCAACTCCTCCTTCTGAGTCAGCCATGAGTCAAAGAGGCACTGGAAAAAACGGTGACTGAACAGATTCATTTTAATTTTTACATACGAGGTAACAAATCCCGTCAAATACAAGCCTTTCTCTCTATATGCATCTTTGCCCGTATGTAATATTACCGTCTCTAAATCTCGCGGTATTTCGACGAGTTCTCGCGGGATAAGATCACCCTGGGCCGGTCAGACCAATCGTTGTTATGCGCTCAGTGATGTCACACGACGCAGAACGGCCAATCACGTGAGTTTATTATGCCGCTGTGATTCGGTTTGAGCTTGGTGCCGTTGGAAGTCGGTTGAGAGTCGAGTTACAGGTCAGTTTAAATTTATTTTCACTGTTTCACTTCTCACTTCCGCTTGACACTAACTGACTTCTATTGTACCTTTATAGAAGCCTTCACTTGTACCGTACTGAGCTGGAACAGTTTGTGCGTAAGCCGTAGTAAGTGGAATCTGAATTAATTGTTATGCTAACGTTAGCTTAGCTGCTTCCAATTACTATTATTATTACATACTATTACTATTACATGCCATACTAACGTTAGTAATAGTAATTGGAAGCGGCTAAGCTAACGTTAGTATGGCATGTAATAATAATAGTATGTAATAATAACTGGAAGCGGCTAAGCTAACGTTAGTATGGCATGTAATTCTAATAGTATGTAATAGTAATAGTAATTGGAAGCGGCTAAGCTAACATTAGTATGGCATGTAATAGTAATAGTATGTATAGTAATTGGAAGCGGCTAAGCTAACGTTAGTATTGCATGTAATAATAATAGTATGTAATAGTAATAGTAATTGGAAGCGGCTAAGCTATTACTATTACATGCCATACTAACATACTATTATACAGCTGACCCCAAGGCCCCCTGGGTAGCTGATCTGTTTTGCTCTTTTAATTAGAATGATCAGTTAATCGCGTGTAATCCCATTATGTGATTCTGAGTCATTAATCACACCACAAAAGTCGATCTCTTGATGATACATTTTCATTTGACAGAGATGCTAAAAATACCAACCGCTAACGCCGCTAAGGACACAGGACCATTTTCCGTCGTAATTAGTAACTCTTAAACTGTCCAGGAAGTCAGACGGTAGGAACATGATTTGAATGAGAATACATCTATTCAGCACGTACTTGTTCATTAGTGAAGTGCTGCCATTTGAGCAGTATCTCCTGCAGCAGAATCCAACGTTCTTCTGTCCATCTGCAAATAGCTGCCCAGCGGTCTCCCAGCACCTGGAAAACACCACCAAACATCCAGTCATAAATGCATTAGTGAGTTTAGAATTTATGCAGGTATTGGACAAGGAATTTTCACCCCAACTACTTAAAAACAGCACAAAAATCTGGAAAATTACAATAGAATATATACATAATTATTGGAATTCAGTTGAAGTTATCGTGTAACCTAAAGCCTGCCACACACTACAGGATTTTTCAGTCTTAAACAATTTTTAAACATGTGACAAAAAGCGCAGACCACAGACATGAGGAGAATCGGATAATATTTTAAATCTTGGAGCTCAAAGAGTGAAGATATGGCAGTGAAGAGACCGCACACCACAAGCTAAAAGTTGTGAGCGCACCTCGTGTCAGCTGTTTCCTGTCTACAGTAAAACGACTCACTTTGAAACTCTAAAGCAGAGGCGCTTTTTCACGGCGGACCAAAATTCATACGTATTACTGTGTAGATGGCCAAACATGTTAACATTTTCCATATAAAAAAATCAGTCTGTGAAGATATTTATGACTAAATTATAGAGAGATGGACCGCTATGGGCTCTCTTTCATCTCCCGACAGTCTTTTCAGAGCAAAATTCAATCAAAATAGATCTCAGTACCCCCTCTTGGGCCAAATCAGACCCCCTGGAGAGCCAAACTTGGCCCACAAACCCCACTTTGGGCACCCCTGCTCTAAAGTGTTGAAAAGATCAGAGCACTGCACTTCTAGTTTAGATGCAAGACAAAAGTGTGTCATTATTATTAGTGAAATGTGGTGCAGTAATTCAGATAAAGGCTTTTAATGCACAGAAGGATAAGATAAACGACACAGAGGGCACATTCTAGAGGATAATATGGATGAGACTGATGCAGTTTAACTTTACGAGAGCTGAGTAATAACGCCGCCTCATTATTTTTGGCTATTTCCTGAGTTTGTATCTTGCGCCTCTCTGTCTGCCACTCCGTCTGCCCCGATGCTCTGTTTTATTGGCAGTTGCCGTGGTGATGTTTTGTGGTCACGATACGACAGAGCAGCTCGGAGTCGCTCGGACAGCACACGCGATGAGCGATGAGGATCCTAAATCGGGTCACGCCTCCCTGAAGAGTCTGGAGAAGCAAATCGGGTCCTAAATCGGGTCAGTAGTGTTTAGTGTAGGCAATGCTCTGTGTAAATTGAAGTGAAGTGAATACAGTTGCTTTAAACGGTAGGGCTAATACTTGGAGACGGGCCAATCACATTTGTTTACTACAGGACATGTTGAGTTTGCGTCTAAGCTACATCGCCAATTTATGTCTATAGAAAAACGTATGAATCAAAAACATTGCATTAGTTACTGTATAAAAAAACGCACTTTCCGATGCACCTACAAGACGCTTTTCCCCATCTTGCAATAATGCAGTAAAATGATACATAAATCACATTAAATATTTCTTTACATTAGAATACAATCAAAAACGTTTATATTTATACTGAAATTGTGATGTATGTTTTGCAAAATATAACTGTTGTATTCATACTGTTTTACTCAAAAGGACCATTGGCCATTGTAATAGGTCCTGGGGGAGATATAGAAAAAAAAAAAAAAAAGATAATTCAAAATTTTCTTTCACAATTTTTATTTTATTTGATTTGTTCCTAAATTTATTTTATTTATGATGACTTTATGATGTAGAGAACTGTGAACTGTTTCTAACCAACTCAAATGACCAGACCAAATCACACAGCTGTTAGAGCTATTAGAGCAGGGGAGTCAACGAGGGTGGGACAAAGGGGTCTGTAATCCGGGGCCCCAGGGTGTTAGGGGCCCAGAATTGGACCCTCTTCTTATTAATTTATATTAACTTAACTGTTCAAAACTGCCTTCAAATAACTGCATCCCCTTTTTTGTTTCTTTCATTTGTGTTATGTCTTGAACTGTGTTTATTTATTTATTTAATTTATTTATTTATTTGGTTGGGACATTGCACGTTGATGAACAGACATGATTTAACATGAGAGTAAATACGCAGGATTATAGCCAAAGGCTAATTTCCACCCATTGTCCCAAGGGCTGGAGTCACAAAAGGGTCAAAATAATATATATTTTTTAAATTGCACACTACACTCATTGCACAGTTCCCATAGTTGCACATTCCACTCATTGCACATTCCACTCACTGCGCAGTTCCCAAAAAGCGTCTTTGTTAAGCGTCTTTGAGTGTCATGAAAAGAGCTATACAAGTGTGTTTATTATTATTATTATTATTATTATTATTAGAGGGGGGCCAATGTGAGGTTTCTAGCCCCGAGCCCCCAAATTTCTGTTGACGGGCCTGCTCTAGAGTAAGCAAAGAGCACAATTATACTTAATCCTGCAATTATATTTGATTATAGCAGTTAACTCAGCAATGGAAATAGACACATGCTCCAATTGTAAAAAAAAACAAAAACAAAGAAAAAACATTGCTGGTGTTTTTGCTTTCCTCAGCCCATTTTAAAACCGTAACCTGCACGAAGCATTAGAACTAACACAATCTGGATGTCAATACCGATTACATTAAAACGATACAGATGGGATTTGTTTCATAACGGAATGCTAACGTTGAAATACCGGAGGAGAGAGTAAAGTGGAAGTGAGAAGACAATGACAAGTGCGAGTGGAGTGAGCGACAGGCGGGTGGACCCGGGCTCTGCGGTTAATGTGGAAACCAATGACTCCTAATTAATCATATGACACAGTTCAAACAGCAGGCAGCACTGAAGCTATTTGCATTTTTACATAACAAAACTCACACTAGCTACTCGGATATATTTAGTAACACGGCAGAGCGGGGCAAAATAAATGAAAAGAAAGGGACAATTACGAAAGGTTAGACGGGGAATTTGACAGAAAAGTGAGTTGCAAATGAATTTTATATAGTGGTAAAATCATCATGGAAATAGTTTGATTGTATTAGCTCTACTCTGAATACTGTTGCCATTAAATTCAAAATTTGTAATAAAAATAAAAATTCATCTTTTTTTTCTATTAGAACCTGAAAATTACCAAACTACTATGGGCCGTAAGCGGGTTTTCATTTATCTTTATTTATACAGGGAGAACCCAATGAGAGTAACAGGCTCTCTTTTTCATGAGCGCCCTGTTAAAATACAGAACAATACTAACGAAACAAATCCAGGTCCATTTATATACTGTATCTAAATAACCAAAAGCTTTATTTCCCTCATTTCAGTTGTAGTGCAGCCAGTTTTCAGACGTAGACCATCATGAGATCTTGTACATAAGTGGTATATTGAGTCAGTCTATCGTCTTAGTCCCTTATAAATACATTTTAGTGTTGTTCTCTTCTGACAGATGCGATGGCCAACCTACTTTTCATCGTGAACAGTGATGGGTTTTAAACTCATCACCTGTTATGAAACGAAGGGCTGAGTGAAAGAGTGAAGCTAATGGTTTAAAGTAGAGGCTGAAGTCTGTGTGTGGATTAAATCTACATAATCCAGGACAGAAAAAAAGATTGTTTCAACTATTTCTTTTCTGTAATTTAATGGGATACAAGATTTGTTTCTATAATAAAATGATCATTTTGATTTTAAACTGTTACATAATTCCAAGATATGTATTTTAAAGGATAAGTTTTTGTCAAGCCAAAACCCAAGATATTTATAGGTGGTGACTCTTTCAATCAATGTACCATTTAGTTTATACAGATCTGTAGCTTGCACATAATTTTAATGTTTTTAAGAAAAAAAAAATCATATACTTAGTTTTATTTGCATTCAATGATAATTTAAGATTTTTGATGGAATTTTGGATTTCATTAAAATAGAGTGGTCAGCAGAGGGAGCACTTGCATACAAAAACGGCATGATCTGCATATAAACGTATGAGGCTTTCTCTTAAATTGCAACCAATGGAATTAATAAATATAGTAAAAGTAGCGGGCCCAAAATTGAGCCTTGGGGCACCCCTTTGTTTAAAGTAAAAAAAACTGCATTTTAACTCGTCGGCTACTACTTCCTGGGTTATCACTTACTCAAGGGTTTCAGCTTGCAGCTCTATTAAACATTTTGAGGAATTTTCCCATTCAAACTACTGTATATAATATTTTGTTTTGAATTGTTCATTGCAATGGCAACGGTGCAATTTTTTTGTTTTTTGTTTTTGTTTTTTTTTAATCATTCTGAAACCCGTGAGGGGCAATATACGGCAATTGTTAGGGGCAAATGTCAGTTAGCTGCAGGGTTAACACAAGTTTCTAGACACTATTCACTTTTACATGTTTAGAAGCAGGTTGGATTCAACGGAACAAATATCTACACATAAATATTTTGCAGCTGAAGGAGGGCCTATATTAGCTTATGCAATCTGTAGTGAAAACATTGCTTACATTTAAAAGACAGTATAATTTTCAGCTAATCTGCTTTCCAAACACGCGCACTTCAAACTTGCTCCTAATTATCTCCATTCTCCATTTGAGTTTTAGCTCAGAAACACGACGACCTCATCTTTTCTTCTCATGTTATGTACTCACAGACCAGAGAGGCGCCTTAGACCAGGTGGCTGTTGTTTATGATTATAACTTACATTTCCATATCAAATGTAAAGTACTGAGCTGAACCAAATCCCCCGTTACACACTGCAGAGAAACAATGGAATAGAACTTGATAGGCTAAAACTATTTTCCACACTTTTGGTTTCAGCGTTTGAATCAATATACAGAATTTATTTTACACTATTACAAATTTAAGGTTTGATAGTCTCCTGGATGAAAAAAGAAGTGAATAAATACATAAATGAATACGTACAGAGCAGAACGGGGGCTTACTGGACCTGTTTTATTACTTCAAAAAAGCAGTGGGGTTCCGCAGAAAATTAAAACTATTCACTGTGGCGATATTCACACAATGTAGTTTCAACTTTACTGCTATTTTGTCCAACAGTTTTTTATTTATTTAAAAAACTTCAAGTTATCAATATAATTTTGTAATCATTATTTTTTTAGTATTTTCTATTCTCTTTTAAAAAACTGTAGTTGGTGAAGTATGACCCAAAAGCTGAAGACAGGGACGGCCGACAGATACGTCAAACTGAATTTTGAAATGAACTGAAAATACATTTTTATCAAACAGATTAATTATTAAAGTGATAGTGTGTAACTTTCTAGGGGTGGAAAGTCAACTGCGTGATTCCATGGATGTAGAAAGTTAAAACCAAACTTCAGAACATTCTCCACGGAGATAGACACGTTTTATGCCATACTGTGGAATATTATAGCCAAAGGAACAGCATTTCCATGGAAATGTAAGAGACCGTTTTATGGAGATTAGGGATGCACCAATCCAACCTTTCCTTTAAACACAAACGGCATAAGGTAAAACTGATCCAAATGTGTTTTATAACTGTTCCTAAACTACAGAACAGCTTTGAAAAAATAAAAGTTTAATATTATGAGATGTTTTGAGTCAACATTGTCCAGTAAATAGTCTTATCACATCAATTTATAGACCAAAATGGGATATCGATTGAACCGATATCTTGAAACCGATATCCGATTCACCCAAATTTTCAATACCGATGCCAGTATCGTATCGGTGCATCCTTAATGGAGACTCAAGCCTGCTCAGAGTATGGATATATGTTTTTATATGTTTATGTATATATGTCAGTGCAATAAACACACATATAATACAAAATATGGATTATTTAATCTTATTTTTTGGCCAAAGTTACATACTTGGGTTTTACATGATTATTAATGATGAAAATAATTTAATTAAAAGTTTACATTATCAGTACTAGTGTCAGCATTTAGATTATGAATACAATCGGCCAAATTGAGAAGTTTCCGTAAGGGCATCCGACGCTCCCAACTCAAGCCCGTTTGATAAACAAAACATGAAAATTCACCTACAAACTTTGAAAGGATAAGTGAAAGACTGAAGCGAAAGACTGATTATCTAAACACGGAGCCTAGAATTAAGAAGAGTGAATTAAACGCCATAAAACTCCTGAAGCTGATCTCGATGATAAACTCATAAAGAATGTTCATTACTCGGACTGAACGGAGAGCAAAGGCTGCCGCGCCGCAATTATGTCTGGGGAAATGACGAGCTTGAGTTTCTAATAGATTTCAAAGCGTATTCTTTACTGTGTACGGGAGTTAACAAGGGGAACCGAGAGCCATGCATCAGAAGAGCAGACAGGCGTGGAGAATGAGGGAGACCGGGGACCGGCCGTGGATAACTTATAGAGTAAACAAAACCAGACAGACCAGGTCCAACGGGCTAATTACTGCAACAGGCCAGACTCAACTATCTGCTGCGAAATCTATAGGCCAGTGAACTCTCCGCTGACGGGAGGAAGGCGCTTATCACTTATTTAGATGACGGAGCGAGGTGGTTTAAGCTGAGCAAAATACATGGGTTAGTTAGTATTGTGACTATGGTTCTATGAGTACTTACGTAATACTATAATGTATACTTATAATATATTATACCGTCATTGCCCAATATAGAGTGGACAAAACTATTATTTTCTCCGGCAATTTTCAATGGCTATGCTTTTCTGTACGATTGCAGGATAGTTGTCTCATTGGATAAAGCATTTACTCCTGAACTAGAAGATGCCTTGTCTGGGTATCTGTCTGTGTGTTCCCTCAGTCGTCCAGGTAAGAAAATTTAAATTCTGTCGACTGGACAAAAAGATACAAGAGATACACTATAAACAAAGCTGTCGATTTACCGGTCCTATGGTCATGAGCTTTGGGTAATGACCAAAAGGACAAGATGGCGGAAAATCAGGTCGAAATAAGTTGCCGCTGCTCCTCCACATGGAGAGGAGCAGCTGAGGTGAGTCGGAGGAAGTGTCTGGGGTGAGAGAAGTCAGAGAATCCCTGCTTAGACTGCTGCCCCCGTGACTCAGCCCCGGATAAGCGGAAGAAAATGGATGGGATTTACTCCAAACTGCCCTGGTCAATGGGGGAGGAGAAACTGCAAAAGTCTGTTGGCGTTTGTGTGTCATGTTATTGGGAAAAAGAGCTCAGATTTTACATGATAAACTTTTATTCAGAGGGTTTTGCCGTAATCGTGCAACCCGCCAAGTTACCTCGGGCGAGCGGACTGTCCCCAGAGCGAGGAGTCAACCATGAAAAGAACTGTTCTCTACAGAGGAGCTGCTGCAGGCAACACACTGCCCCCTAGTGTCAAATCAATTAAAAACGGACCATGTTTTGAAAAGAAAATGAAACTGATGTTTGAGTAAATGTTTTGACGGTGCTGGAGTTAATGTTTTTTATTATTAATGTTGCACGTTTGAACTTTTTATATTGTTAAAATAAAAGTGGATGGACTTGCTCTTCTGCATCTCTACCTTTTGTATTGTCCATTGTACACATGAAATTTATACTGCAGTTTTTGCATTTTATCGACCTCAGGAAGACTAGCACCACCTGGTGGAAGATGATGGGGATCCAAAAAAAGAAAAAAGAATATGTCATTAAACCTATCTCACTTAAAAGTTCCTATTCAAGTTTTTTCATATCATGTTTTCTTTTTTTTTATAGTCACCCAACCATTCACACTTGTTTAACCCTTTACTATTAGTCTGTCTACATCTCCAAAGCTCAAAATGTTCTGTCCAGTGTTTAAATTACTGTAATTAAATAAATGCAAGAAGAATCTGAAAAGTTACATAGTGAAGCTTTAAAATGTGTGAAAAAGCTATATTCATCTTCTACAGTCAACTTTGAGATGGTGGGCGACAGAATGACTTCCATCTGATCAGAACATCATGTCACGCTCCTGAAAATCAGTGTAACAGTTATTAAAGAGTGCAGCCATTACGTCATCTCACCTGCAGTCTGCTCTCCAAGGCCGCGGTGGCGCTGTCCCCGTTGTTCTCGTCCACCACCACCACCATGTGCGTGAGGGAGTTGACCCGCACCTGCTCCAGCTCCAGATCCTCCTGCAGCAGCTGTAACCCAAACCACACGTGCACGTCCCATTAGCCACGCTAGCTACGGGGCGCTAATGGTACAAGTGTCAGCTAGCAAGAGGAGCTAATTCATTCGGGTCCTCCGTCACCCAACGGGACTCCGACTGAAGACGCGTAGCCGCATTTAGCCCCAGGTGGCAAACAATAGTTACATAAGTTGAATGGAAATGCGCGACGTGGTATCTGAAGCTACCCTGAAGCTAACCGCCACGACAGAGCACATAAAGCCATTGTATACAAAATGGAGGATTGTTCTTCACAACATTTGTTCTTTTACCCTTGAAGATGTTTATGTTCACCCTAATGTGAATAAACTGTTAGGATAAAGTGAATTCAGACTCATGTAGACGACAAATCTGTGGTAGATTCATAAAAATATATTCTTTAAAATGTAAACGATCACAATACAATATATAAACCATGGATCTATAATAAGAACTTAATAAGAGACTCCCCCTCTGTCCCGAGAGATCGACTAGTGGCTGCTCCAGGTACTGCAGCTCTGTTTTGCTTTTTTACAATGATTTTTTTAGGAATTCAAACTGTTCTGACAGGACATCCAGAGCTTTCACGAAGGTCGGATTTTGTAGGATTCTTCTCTAGTTTCACAACATGAACATTTCAAAATTTTAAAAGCGCCTAAATCTTAGCTTTGTAAGATTTAACCTAGCCCCGCTCTGAGCCCGCGCTAGCTCCGCTCTAGCAGCTGTCGCTCGGATTCTGACGTCACATGGGTGGGAAGAGAAAATGATTTTTGGGCCCATCCGCCAACGAGCACAGGAAAATAACACGACGCCATCTTGGTTCACCTTCCAGATTTGATTATACTTCCATGATATAAACTTGAGCAACATCATGGAGACAGAACGTTATCAATATATTTAGGCCACATTTATACTGCACCACATTTGAACTCTGCAGGATTGAAAAGTGCGAGAACACAATAAACTAACCCAGTGTTTTCAAACTTTTCACACCAAGTACCACCTAAGATAGTGTTTGGCTTGTATTTGGTCTTCCAGAAGACTTCCCTCGCTATTCAACTTTACAGCTACAGGTTTTGGCGTTTGCCTCTCATGTCGCAAGACGCCATCTCCTCTTACATCGGAAATCAACAAATTCTCCATCCAGCACTCAATGGATTAATGAGGTTATGTCCTTTTTGAAAGTAGAGAAGATGAGGTATTTCCAGAAGCAAACACATTATTTTATTGTATTATTTTTTATACCTTTTATTTTATTTTCTTATTTATCGTGTGATGCCCTTCGTATTTGTTTATTAACTCAAGGTTTGTGATTTATTTTTTTAAGTTTTAGTTTTTGCTACATAAAAATGAAACGGTGCGCATACATTTGTTATCTAAATGACATATATTTGTTCGCACGTCGATAAAAATATGAAACCAAAAGATAGTATTTGGCTTGAGTACCGCCAGATCTAAACCTGGACTATAGCCGGGTTAAATTAGGACTAAAACAGGTCTGGAATGAGACTAAACAGGCTGAAAGTGAAACTAAACCATGGAGACGGTCGCTTCTAAACAAATGTCAACCCAAAGGAGGCAAAACGTATAGTTACATCAATATAATTACTTAGTTTGTCTGTGTAATCGCCCTAAAAAAGCCTAAAAAGAGCAGAAATATCACAGTCTTTGAAAATATATTTAGCTACAGAAAACTGAATATCTAGATTAAAATGTATTTTGTAACGTTTTCTGTTACATGGGCTAAACAGACTACAGCATTCTGAATACTTAGAATACTTTTACACCAAATTGCTTTTAAAAAGCCTAAAAGAGCAGAAATATCACAGTCTTTGAAAATATATTTAGCTACAGAAAACTGAATATCTAGATTAAAATGTATTTTGTAACGTTTTCTGTTACATGGGCTAAACAGACTACAGCATTCTGAATACTTAGAATACTTTTACACCAAATTGCTTTTTATATTATAGTGAAAAAATACTACATATAATTACAAACAGCTTTATTTGTGTTGCTCTGTTTGTTCTGCAGTAATTTATGTCCAATTAGAGAAAGAAAATTGCACGCGCAGGCATTAAAGAGCTGCGTCTGCTTTTTCTCTCACTGATACTGTGCAGTTCAAAGCCAAAATTACATAATGAAGTAGCGCCATGCTCTCCGTTTAAATTAGAAAAGCAGCTGTAGTTTGAACACCACCAAATGAAAGAGTAACTGTACCAGATTACAGTTACTCTAAAGAAGTATTCAGAATATATATTTGCAGTACATGTATTCGGTTACTTCCATAGACTGTTTACATAAATGGACATAGCTAACCTGCTAGCCTCCGTGTTCAAAACAGGAAGTTAGCATGTGCGCGCTTCCGGCTCCATCGACACCAATTCACTTTCTATTGAAAAACTGTCCCCCCCTTTTTTTTTTTCTTTTTTAAAAATAAATTAGTATTAGTAGTAGTAGTAGTAGTAGTAGTAGTAGTAGTAGTAGTAGTAGTAGTAGTAGTAGTTGTTGTTGTTGTTGTTGTTGTTGTTGTTGTTGTTGTTGTTGTTGTTGTTGTTGTTATTTTATTATTTGTATGTCTCATATCTGTTATGTGCAGTCGGTCTGTAGTTTGTTGTTTTATGTGTGTGTGTGGGGGTAATTTTGTAATTTTGGTATTTGTTAAAAAAAAAAAAAAGTTATACAATATAAGTTTGTACACTTGGTTCACACCTTGCTTAATAAAAAGACCTTTGAAAGAAAGAAAAACTGTGTCCTCTCTCTGTACCTGCTGCTGTCAGACTCGTCATTTTGGTCTTAAATGTTCGTATTAACCCTCTACATGATCCTGGGGTTTTTATTTCACTATTTTGTCCATAAATCAAGTTATGAACATTAATAACAGACAAATCAGGCGCCTTCTTTCCCCGAGGTCGCTCCCGCTAGCGTTAGCAACAGGTTTGATTGACAGCGTTGCTAAACCAGCGGTGCGGGCGGGAAGGGGCGTTACCTTCAACGGCCTCGCTCCGGATTGGCTCTTTGGTTGCTATGATACTCGCGGTCGGAATTCCAAACATGGAACTCGCTCGGCTCTACGCTCCTGTAGCTGCTCCGGCCTCGATGAGCTTCATTTGACTGGAGCCGAACGCTGCGGGCGACGTCACACTCACTCAGTCCACTTCTTTACACAGTCTGCGGTTACTTCCCAACACTTTCTACTCGTTTTTTTTCTATATATAATTTTGAACATCACCAACTCCTCTTGTCCAATGTGTTCGAATTGACTTGTTAATATTTGAAGTACACTCCTTTTCAAGCCACATACGTTACATAGTAGACAGTGTATTAGCTCGTGTATTAGCATCTGCTATCTGCCGAAGTACCCAATATTTCTCATTATCCTCCATTCCCGCCCGGCTCCATTTACATTTTTTAATCTGCCTCCTCGGCTCCGCGATCGTAAACAGCCCACGACTGGCACACGCTGTAAAATTTGGTCATATTGTTCAAAGCTCCATCGGCGTTAGCGCTGTTCAGTTTCTAGCGTTTTTTTGTAATGGCTCCCGGTCTCTCAAAAATCATCTCTCAGCTGGTTGCAATTCCCGGTCCAGATGAGATTCCGCGGAGAGCCGAGGGAGACGGGGAATAAAAACAAAAGTGCGCGCGGAGGAAGAGGCGTCTGGAAAGTCTTCAAGTCCGAGGTCATTTAACCAATCGGGCGGTTGCGTTGGAGCAAGGGCCATCGCACAGGCGGACATCTTTGTTTCTCAAGTCCATCTCAACAGGGATACGATTCTGAAATATTTTAAATGCGGCTGTAGAGCGCAAAGGGTCGGTAGTTCAATCACCGTTTCCACCACAGAGAACGGCAAGACACTTATTATGGAGTAGACATATTTTCTCCAAAACAGACGCTGATGCTGTAGAAATAGGAGCGTCGGCAAAATTGTCGTTTTGAAGGTTTGCGGAATTACACAATCAGGTTCTGTTTGTGGCGATACGACTGTCAAAACGCTGCGAAGAACAAAAATAAAAGAGAACTCATACTTCCAGATAACGTTAGGTCTGCTCCGTTCACTTTGATTGCAAAACTTTTTACATTTTTGGGTAAATTTCTGATGGAATGAAAAAATACGTTGTGATTATTTTTAATGAGAGCATTTTTTTCCTCAATATCCGCATCCCTAGAATATTTTTGTCTTTGTTTCAAAATGTGAAAATGACGTTCAGACAGTGGTGGAACGTAATGAAGTAGTAAAGTACTGTACTTAAGTAAAATATTAGGTATCTGTACTTTACTTTTAACTTTTTACTGTACTTTTTTACCTCAGAATCTACGTGAAATACTTTTACTTTTTACTCTTTAAGTACATTTTAAAACAGGTACTTCAATACTTTTACTTAAGCAGATTTTTTCATGTGATTCTTTAACTTTTTCTTGAATATTTCTTTGCTCTGTACTTTTACTTAAGTAACAAAACTAGTACTTCACACCAGTTACATCTATTCACTGTCTATTTCATTTTAACCTCTGAACAGCTCAGAAGCAGTGGGGAAGTTTTTGGTTAAGACAAATATATAAAAGTTGCTAATTAAGTCCTGTGTTGTTGTAGATATTAACATAACTGGAGCTGTAGAAACAGTCAGAGCCTTAACAGTCCATCCCCAAAGTCCACACTGATTAACACGAGTCTGCGTTTACAGAACAAACACGAGTCTATGCGTGAGTCTCTGCACAAAACACGCTCTTCTGTGACAAAAGGAACAACTCCGATGAGCATAAATAACTGTGGCAAAGAGTTTCAGCGTGGAACGGGTCTAAACGGTGGAACAATGGCTTTAGTGTCCTGCTAACTCAAAATAAACTCAACATAAGAACAGCATCAGGTCAGATTGATGCAGCTAGAACTTCTTGACTTGACAAAGCGGAGGGCCTCAAATCAGACTTTTCAGAGATTTCAACCATGTTCTAGTCGTTTCTTCTCGTTGAGCCTCTGAAGTTGTTTTTGGAGTGATTCATGTTTGAGTAAATCTTTAATCGCTTATTTTCAAAACGCCATTTTGCCGATCAGTCCCCGTTTTCACCTCCGCCGGTACACGCCCACTGTGACACGCCCACTGTGACACGGCCACTGTGACGTACGCACTTCCTTCTCCAATTTTATTTTCTTAATCGCCGATACTCGTAGGATTCGGCAGCGTCGCGTCGTCATTTTGGTACAAATGAAAAAAACAATCCGCTGCTCGCTAGTGTGACGTGCAGCTGTCCACAGGGGGCGCCGACAGGCTCCACGGTCTTTGCTGTGATGACGTTTATGGTGACGTCAGCTCCCATTGGGCACCGCGGTTTTCTAACGCGGAAGTCAGCGGATTTGTTTCTTTTATTAAGTCGTTTTAGATGAATATTGTGATTTAAAATGTGCAAATTATAACAGAATATGTCTGATTTTTTAGTATTAACAGTACAGTACAAAGTCTGCCATAAATAAATATAGTAAAGAAACAAAAGTGACTTGTTTTTTTAAATAGTAAAAACAAGGTACAGCTGCTCTTGGGGGGAGTAACACAAATGCAACTACCAATCTGTGCTAACGATGTGTTTCTCTGACCACAATCAATCACACACACTTTCATACACAGGGAGGGTGAAGTGTCTTGCCCAAAGACATAAAACCAGTATTGGTCAGTGCTGGAACTGAACCACCAACCCTGTGTTTTGCGGACGAATGCTCTTAGGAAGCAGAAGATTTATGCGTTGGTCTGTCTGTAGCGAGTCGTGCTGCGCGACGCCGCTGAATCATTTGTGTATCACCGATTCAGAGAAAAAAAACAAAAAAAAAAAACAAGCTCAAAGTAAGTACAGAGCAGGGGGCATACACGGGGGGTAGGGGAAAACGCAGATTTTCAGAGCAATGGCGTCTTGGTTGTGGAAGTATAAAGATTACTCAAACATGAATCATTCTTACTGCAACTCGATTTTGCCTAATGTGTCGCCTTTAGCCATCTCCAAAGCTCAAAACGCTCTGTTCCACCTTGTGATGTCGCGCAGCGCAGTAGTTTTCAAGTCAACAGCTACATTTTACCTTTAGTCCAGTAGAGATGGTCAATTCCAGAGCTGAAATTAACCAAATGATTCTCGTGAAGACGTGTGGAGTTTAAAAACACAAGACGTCACAAGGTGGAACGCAGCGTTTTCCGTTCGAGAGAAGAACTCGGCCTGAAGGTGCAGGGTTTGTGTGTTAAACGTGCGCGAATGAAACAAAACACGACACCTTATGCTCCTCCACTTGGTGCTTGACGTCTTCCAAGTCCGGTCCCAGCGGCTGAGCGTTCATCTTTTTAATGCGAGCCTCGGTCACGTCCAGCCAGTCGGTCAGCTGCTGTAACTGCTGCTGCTGCCGCTCCATCAGCACCTCATGAAGCCTGGAACGACACCACAGACAAACGGACACAGAAACAGATCATTTAATGCTTTTATTTTGGTAGTCAACGGGTAGGAACTGTTGTTGTTGTTGTTATTGTTGTTGTTTCGGTTCCTTCCGGACCTTTGATAGAGACGCACGCCTGGTCGACCAGCAGAAGAGTCTCGCAAACCAGGCCCAGGTGCAGCTGACTGAGGGAGCGTCAGGGTTTCAAACGGGTCCATTAAGCGTCATTAATTTACGCGCTTAAAATGAGGTCGGATCGTACCCTTTTGTTCCCCTGTAAACCCGGGATTACGGCAAAACCAGACAAGTTAAAATAAAGTGAAAAGAAGTGAGTTTAAAGGTCGTTCTGCCTCCCAAGTACAGGTCAGCCAGCGAGGTGTGTTATGTCATTTTCATGTTTTTATCTTCTGTCTTTTATTATTTCTCTTATTCTTATTGTAAATCAGTCCTATTGTGCTTGTGTCTATAGTTATAATCCACGACACCCGTGGATCATTATTTTAAAATTGGAACATTTTAAATCACAATATTCATCAAAAACGACTTAATAAAAGAAACTGTGGAGCACGCTGTCGGCGCCCCCTATGGACAGCTGCACATCACACTAACGAGCAGCGGATTTTCTTTCATTTGTACCAAAATGACGACGCGACGCTGCCGAATCCTACGAGTATCAACGATTAAGAAAATAAAACTGGAGAAGGAAGTGCGTACGTCAAAGTGGGCGTGTACGTCACAGTGGGCGTGTACGTCACAGTGGGCGTGTACGTCGCAGTGGGCGTGTACGTCACAGTGGCCGTTTACCTGGAGGTTAAACGGGGGTCAATCGGCAAAATGGCGTCTTGAAAATAAGCGATTAAAGATTTACTCAAACATGAATCACTCCAAAAACAACTTCAGAGGCTCAATGAGAAGAAACGACTAGAACATGGTGAAAATCTCTGAAAAGTCCATTTAGTAGAACAGGTCTGATTTAATTATTGGTTAATTACTGGTAATTATCAATGATGTCGGCGGCGTTGGTGGTCACGGTGGCATATTAACAATACAAAGCTCCAGTTTGTGCAGTGGAGACGAATGAAGGCATCAGTAAAAGAACTCGACGACACGAGGAGGCGGAGTAATACAAACCGCACCGAGGACACCTGGGGGTCACCTGGAGGTCACGGCGTCTGTCGAGGTGTGGACGCTTGTAAGGGGAGCATTAACAGCGATAGCCGCGGCGCTTTGTGCTAGCGTCCACATGATCATCACAGAGATAGCGGCGCGGTTAATTAAAAGTGGCGCGGCGTGAGCCGGCAGAGCCCTGGGCTTCACAACGACGTCTCAGAGCGAGTGGATACTGCGCTCTACAATATTCACTCTGTGTAAAGAGCAGAGCTGGAACGGAGTAAAAGTAGTAAAGTACTGTACTTAAGTAGAATTTTTAGGTATCTGTACTTTACTTAAGTAGATTTTATAATGGATACGTTTTACTTTTACTTCACTACATCTGAGAGCAGTATCTGTACTTTCTACTCCACTACATTTTTGAACAAGGCTGAAAAGTAAAAGCATTTTTCATTATTGTTTGAGACCTGCTGAAAAGGCTGAGGGTTTATTTTTAAAACGCTCATAATTTGAGCCAACAAAAAAAAAAAAAATTCAAATTCCGGCTCAAATCTTTATCAAAATCACTACATTTGAAGCTTTATAAGACTCAAAATAAGTCTCAAATACTTTTACTTTTTACATTTGAAGCTTATAAGACTCAAAATCTGTCTCAAATACTTTTACTTTTTACTCTTTTTAAGTACATTTTTTAAACATGTACTTCAATACTTTTACTTAAGTAGATTTTTTTCATGTGATACTTTTACTTTTACTTGAGTTTTTTTTTTTGCTCCGGTATCTGTACTTTTATTTAAGTAACAAAATGAAGTACTTCTTCCACCACTGTGTAAAGAGACAGAAAGTTGATCAGGAAAATGACTCCTACATAATAATCAGTAATTATAAATACGATAATGTTTTGTATATTTCGTACAAAAAGTGTGTATTAATGAACTTGAATTAATGGTGCTGTGTGTTCTGTTGGATCAGGCTTTTTCCTTCATAACACTGTTTGGGTTTCATTTTCACACTTTAATCCTGCTTAAGAACTGCAATAATAATTTTTACATTTTCCTTTAGGCAAATTAGAGTCAAATTTTAATTAAAGTTGAGCAGAAAAACACCCAACAGTAAACATGGAGTCTGCTGGGTATTTGAAAATGTATTTTAATGTTTTTGGGACATCTGTAGTTATTATAATCTATTTTTAAAAAGCAAATAAATAAATAAATAAATAAAAAAACAGCTATACACTTAAATTCGAGCTAACATCTTGCTGGATGCTAGGTTTAGATTTTAACTATAACATTGTAGGTAAAATGTTAAAAGGCAAATTTTCTAGTTAAAGGGTTTTGTTTCATTCACACGTTTAACACACAAACCCTGCAGATTTAGGCCGAGTTCTTCTCTCAAACAGAAAACGCTCCGTTCCACCTTGTGATGTCATCAAGTGCTAATACAGGAAGTGCTCCACTGTGTTTTTAAACTCCACACACCTTCACTAGAATCATTTGGATGATTTCAGACCTGGAATTGCCCATCTCTGCTGAACTAAAGTTAAAAGGTAACTGTGAATTTGAAAACTACAGCGTCATGACATCACAAGGTGGAACAGAGCCTTTTGAGGTTTGGAGATGTACGTATGTATGTATGTATGACAGACTAACAATAAAGTGTTACTCAAACGTGTGTGAATGAAACAAAACACAACTCCAGGTCTGTTTTTGAGGAGGTAACGACATTATAACACGACTTAAAGCTCAGAAGACTCCATTTTGTGTGACACAGGTTCCTCATTTGTGCGTGTTTCTCTCCCACTGACCACACACTGACCTGCTCTGCCTCTCCATACTGGCCACCCTCAGGTGCTCCCACCGCGAGTTCAGGAGGTTCATCTGCTCCCGGACCTCCTGCTCCTCCTCTCCGCCGAGGTTCCCTTCGGCCAGCAGGGCGGCGCCGGCTCTGAGCACCCTCCCCACGCTGCCCTGGTGCGTGGTCAGCTCCACCATGTAGCCCTACGGGAGAAAACAGCGCAGGTTTCACACGGCGTCTACATTACGGGTCTAATTCCCCTCGCGGCTCACTTCGGCGTCTCTCAAAACCGTTTCCCCCTCTCACCTCGCCGTTTAATCCATTTATACGCAGCACTTAACGCGTCCGCGGTCCTCCCAGGGTCTCGGGGTTAATTTAATTTGGAGCTAAAAAGTCAATACGAGCCGCTGTTCCAGGAAGAAGACTGCATCTATCAAGATACTCACACCTGGCGTATACGATAAATACGTGAAGTAACATCTATGGAATTATGTAACAACGAAAAAAAGTTAAACGAGCAGTAAAAATAAAATGGGTAAATAGTCAATATTCAAGGCGTTTTACATCATGGAGCCGCTCACCCGTTCACACACACATTCATACACCAGTGTGTGCAGACACTGGGGGTGAGAGGGGTGTGGGGGAGTGTCTTGCCCAAGGACACAACGACGGCGTTCGTGTGTGGGAGCTGGAATCGCACCGCCGGTGAACTTTGGATCAGAGGAAGAAGGAAGAGGAAGAACAGTCGACCAACTGAGCTACTGTACAGTTATTTAAGGTTTTTAAGAAGAGGAGAGAGGAGGAGAGAGGAAGAGGAGGAGAGAGGGAGCGAGAGAGGAGAGGGAGAGGAGGACAGAGGAAAAGGAGGAGAAGAGAGGAAGAGGAGGAGAGAGAGAGAAGGAGAGGGGAGGGAGAGGAGGAGAAGAGATGAAGAGGAGGAGAGAGGGCAAGGAGGAGGACAGAGGAGGAGAGGGAGAGGAGAAGAGAGGAAGTGGAGGAGAGAGGGAGAGAGAGGGAGGGAGGAGGAGAGGAGAGGGAGAGGAGAAGAGAGGAAGAGGAGGAGAGATGGAGCAAGAGGGAAGGAAGAGGAGAGAGAGAGAGGAGGAGAGGAGAAGAACTTTTAATCCAAGATCTCATGTTTGTCTACGTCTAAAACTGGCCGCAGTAGAAATGAAATGGGAAACTTCAGTTCTAGTTTTGGTTATTTTTCTTCCCAAAAATGGAACACATCTGAAGGATGAGTAAAACTGGAGCCACTGCAGAACTTTAATAATGTGGAGATAAACATTTATAATTAACCTGCTCCTGTTTTTAATGTTTTAAATGGACCTGTGCAGTGATGTGATGTGTTTGTTTTGTTTGTATTGTTCTGGTCTCTCATTGGGCTCTTCTTCTATAAATAAAGATAAATAAAATTATTAAAACAAAAATAACTATGTAACTTCTGGTGGAGGCTCTACCACCTGCTGGTCTCTATGACGATGATATCGTTTGGAATAATATGTTCCAAAGTACGGCATTAAAGGTCCTGCATGAGCTTTAAGGCATGTTATAATGTTATTACCTCCTCAAAAACACACCTGGACTTGTGTTTTGTTTCATTCACACATGTTTAAGTAACACTTTATTATTAGTCTGTCTACATCTCCAAAGCTCAAAACGCTCTGTTCCACCTTGTGATGTCATGAAGTGGTAGTTTTCAAGTTAACAGCTCCTTTTAGCTTTAGTTCAGTAGAGATTGGCAATTCCAGGGTTGAAATCATCCAAATTATTCTAGTGAAGGTGTGTGGAGTTTATAAACACAGTGCAGCACTTCCTGTATTACCACATGACATCACAAGGTGGAACAGAGTGTTTTCAGTTTGAGAGAAGAACTCGGCCTAAATCTGCAGGGTTTGTGCGTTAAACATGTGTGAACGAAACAAAAAAACACAACTCCAGGTCTGTTTGTGACGAGGAAACAACATCAGAACAGAGATCAGAAAATTGCGTAATACGGGCCCTTTAAACTCATCTCCATGGAGACAAGGCGGTGATGTCATCAGGCAAATTTACAGCTCGATCACACTAAGAAAATCATGTTCTTCTTTACCGATAAAACACCTTAAATAAATACATGGGAAAGCAGTAAGATCTCCATGGAGACGAGCAGGTAGAGCAGGCAGAAACCCAGAAAAGCTCCAGATTACACATAAAAAAAAAAAAAAAAGAACTGAATTTGCGTTAGTAATTTACACTTTCTCTGCAGCTCAATAATTAGTGAAACATTCAAATGAAACGGTTTAAACTTGGACTGTGTGAAAGGCTTGGCACACGGCGTTATGAAGCTGCAACCTCCAAAAGCTACAAACACGAGCCAGAGCCAGAGCTGTGTCTCCATAACTGTCCCTGTGGTTCTGGGACAAAAAGACACACACAGACACACACACACACAGACACACACACACACACACACACACACACACACACACACACACACACGCGACCAACACACACACACACACACGCCTGCTCCTGTAATGGCCGACCTGGCGACCGCATTACAGAGGCACTACCGGTCAAACGTTTGGACACGCCCTC